>JAMCCL010000043.1:0-157243 GCA_024516035.1 Bactericera cockerelli
AAATGTTACCTGCAACAAGTTACATAATGCATTCACAAGTAATACAAGGAGACCTAATGAATTAGAAAAACAACTTTTTTGCAAACACTGCAAAAGTTAATGCTTGAAAATTAAGGAGTGCAGTTGTACTCCAACCTAACAAGTCAAGAGAGCTTGACTGCACTATTAATAAAATTTGACTACCTAACTACAAAAGTAAAATAATACTAACTTGAATGATTTCTGGTAATAATTTTCACAGGTATTTTTTGTATCATGCAATTTTTCAAGGCTAATAGTGGTCCCTTGTTAATTCTTTCCAATTTAGTGAGAATATTTTTCTTTGTTTTGACTTCTTTATTGACCAGGGTAGATCTTATTTCTTCTCTACTATCCAAAGTGGGTTCTGATGTTTTAGGTCTGATCACAGTAGTTTTTATGAAAACATCATTGTTTTCATTTAGACTAAATCGTGAAAGGTTGTCAAAGAGAGGTGCTTTCTGACTTGGCATTTGAACATCATTTGAATAGAGACATTTCAATGGATCTATTTTATCACTTGTTAGATCCAAGCTCTTATCATTACTTGATTGAGAATGCTTTCCAGACATCTAAACTAAACAGAATAAAATACTACTTAAATGGGCTATAAATGTAAAAGAATCTAACTAGCTAACTACTAAAGGTAGTAAAGAATTTAGTTCCTAATCCATAATTATACAATTTTAAATGTCCCGCTTCTTCAAGATAGCTTATGGCAGCCAAACAGCTGATCAATCACCCTTGGAGCGTTGTTGCCACATGAGAATTAAATTTCCCGAATGGGATTAAAAAGCTTGTGCAATATTATTTACCCTCGATACTCAAATCAATTCCACTGGAAAAGGAGAGGTACGACGCTGATAAAATATTCCTGCTAAGGAAACATGGCTAACTCGCAATAATCCTTAATTCCGTTGACACAATAAAATAAACTGGTGTGAATATCGCACGACTTTCTATTACAATTGAGAAGTTACATAAGAAATTAACAAATGAATCTCAGGTTAACAAATAACATACGAGTAAAAATGTCGAAAATTTAAGTTAAAAGTTAAAATATGTGTAAAATTAGTATTTAAAACGATATTGTGTGTAATATACACACACACACACACACACCACACACAGATTTCGTGATGCTGGCTGGCGTTCTGGCCGAATCCAGGCTGAATGAGGTTAATATGGGTAGCAGATTTGTGAGTTTCCTCAAAGGGAACATTGTAGAGTATCATTTTATAAAATAAGATAATAATATATTATCTTACTTCTTGTCCCATTATTCTAGCAGTAATCCCAGGACGCATTATGATGTGGTCAAAATACAAAATAATAATAATATCGCCTTATTTATACTGCCCTATTAGGACTATCAGGTAAGTCCCATTATTCCAGCAGTAAGCCCAAGACGTACTATTATGTGATGAAAATCCCAAATGGGAGGATAGATAACTTGTCTTGTCCCTGCTGGGTTTCGAACCCGCGACCTCTGGAATCTCTGAATTCACACAGTGCCTCCTTTACCACTGAGCTACCGGGAAAAACAAATAGAATATGTTGATAACTTGTCTTATCCCGGGTTGATTTTGAACCGACAACCAGACCGGAACCTTGTGACCTTTGATATTTTTAATATTTTTGTAAACATTTGACGAATATTACCCGATAGTCCAGTTGACAAACTATGTTAATGCAACACCCTGTATAGTGAGAAAAAAAAATCAACTACATAGACGTTTATAATTTATTTCAATAGGTAAACATTTTTTACAAAGGCATTTAAATATCATTTTACGTACAATAGTAATTTTTATAAAAAATATTAACAGGAAAAATAAAATATTAAAATTGATAATTATATATACGGTGTAGTCAGGTTCGCACCCAAGGGAGGGAGGGTGGTCGGTTAAAAACTCACCAAAAACTTTATTTGTCAAGTGAAGGGGCTTTGACTTCTATGGTTGAAAATAATATTATCGCCTTATTTACATAATATACTGAACTAATGAGTCCCATTATTCCAGTAGTAAGTCCAAGACGCATTACTATATGGTCAAAATCCCAAATAAGAGGATACCATGCCCAGTCCCGGCTGGGTTTCGAACCTGCGACCTCTTGATTACCAGACCGATGACTTGACCAAAGAGCTATCGCAGCTACCCACCAAAAAAAAAAAATACACGGCCAATGATGAACACAATACTTCCTTGTGATTGTTTCACATTCTATAAACTTAGCAATACATAATATTTGACTTCCCACTATCGCTATATTCTGAGATTTTTACTAAACCACTTGTACCTCCAAAAATCCTCAAAACACAAAACAAAAATCCGTACATTTGATCGTAGTGAGGACTGAAAACAAAACCAAAGTTGCTCAGGAGATTACGTTTAGGTACGTGTTCAGAAATATGAAAATTTAAAATAAATAAATTATTTTTCATAAAAACGAAAACAATATTTGCTTCCGATATCCAATATTAGAAATTCTTCGGAAGTATCCATAATAAGAAAAATAATGGATAATTATTATCCATCACTTTTACGGAAAATCGATTAGTTGGCACAGAATATTTTCTCATAGTTTTTTCTTTGACAACTGCTGTGATTGAAGATAACTCCCGCTAAGTGCTAGTAGCCGATATCTTTGCTTCAAATTCTTGGCTCTGGCATGAGAGGAAGCTATCTCTGACGTGTAGTTTCCTGGGAACCAGCCCTTCTGCCCATCTCGAATTCTTTCGCCGTAATACCAACCTGACAACAAAACAAAGGTTCATTGTGAAGTAATAGTTGTCGCAGATCACTAAATTGGTTGATTCACGAAAGGTTAGAGAAAAGATGGCCGTGAATGAGATTTTAAACAATCAGCTCTGTTTATTTATTTTCAACTTAATATAGATCTGCCCAATTTTAAAGTACCAATTAAAATTGTTATGCACTATGTAACGAAAATTCAAATACATAGCTCAATTAATAAAGCGGCAGAATATTAAGCAGGAGGTCGATGGTTCGAGTCCCGGTAGTGCAAAAAGAATCCAAGGCGATTTTAACTAATTGGAATATCACGATTGAGATTAACACAAATATGATGTCTTGAAAGTTGGTAAACAAAATAGAGGAGAACCAAAGGCACGATCATACCTATTCCAAAGTACTTTTGTAATCCAGAGAGGAAATTGCTCAAGTATTCTGAGTACTTTGCCCTCTGGATTGCAAATGGCAGAAATATATCATCTGTAAAAAATAAATAAAATAAAAACTTCCATTAGATTATTTAGAACTAATGGCCATAAAAAATGTCTTGAAATAATAAAATTTTATCATGTATGTACATTATTTCCTCGAAGGCATGTTTGTTATCATTCAGATTATTATCGTCGACTCACCGTCACTCATCTTCCTCAGTACATTTATAACATCCCCCGGCTGCAGATTTAGCTCATCGGGTTGTTCGGCAGTATAAGTGTGGTTCACAGCTACCTGGGGGCAGTCCCATTGTTCATACAGGGTCTCCTCTGGATTGGCCGAGGCGGGGGGAGCTGTCGCCTCCAGCCATCGCTGTCGCCCTGAAGAAATCATATTATCAATAAAACTCATTTCTGTCTGAGTGTAAAAAAAATTGCACACAGGTCCGTCTTTCATGGGAGATGGTTATATACAGGGTGAGCATAAAGTCTCACCCCACCCCCCGTTTCTAGAGAATCGCTGAAAATACAAGAAAACGCAAAAACCCGTATTCCTTAATTTTTGGGGGGATTAATTTTCAGCTAAAAAAATTTTGCCTACAGGGCCCCAGTCAGGCTGGGCATGGACCAACTTTAAAATCTTAAATAGAATAGTATGTCTTGTGGCATATTGTTTTAAAGGTCTCATAGAGATAATTTCATTACAACAAATTTCAGTGAGTTACAACTTACCGTTCTCGAGATACAGGGTCGGATGTCCTGCGTAATATCCATATATCTTGACCCATAACTCGTTGACCGTAAATTCCAGAAAAATGAAATTTGTTGATAATAACTCCTTATGGCAAGAACTTTCGAACAAGTTAAAACTTGGTTTGTTTTTTCGTTAAAATTTTTCGGACTGTTCGTCCGGCTGGCTGACGAAACCGACTAGAAACTAATATCAACAGAGTATGTCGAGTTATACCTTTTTCGACAGGGCTTGTCATAAGGAGTTATTATCAACAAATTTCATTTTTCTGGAATTTACGGTCAACGAGTTATAGGTCAAGATATATGGATATTACGCAGGACGTCCGACCCTGTATCTCGAGAACGGTAAGTTGTAGCTCACTGAAATTTGTTGTAATGAAATTCTTTCTATGAGACCTTCAAAACAATATGCCACAAGACATACTATTCTATTTAAGATTGTAAAATTGTTCCATGCCCAGCCTGACTGGGGCCGTGTAGGCAAAAAATTTTTTGCTGAAAATTAATCCCCCTAAAATCGAAGGGATACGTGTTTTTACGTTTTCTTGTATTTTAAGCCATTCTCGAGATACGGGGGGTGGGGTGAGACTTTATGCTCACCCTGTATATAAGTATATTTTATTTAGAGTGCAGTACAATACAGGTGTTGGCTTTACAAAAGTTAGCCAGCACCCAATTACATAGTATACACATTGTAACCCATCCTAGTATACACTGGGATGGGTTACAATGTTACATGTTACTAATACTAAGCAACGCTGAGCCAGGATAGAAAAAGAATGGGTAACGTATGAAAAACATATTGTGGCGCCTATAAACGACAAACGGCAAGAGACTTGAAATTTTGCACACAGGTACGTCGTGAATCGAAGATGTTTGTAGGATAAGCTACATGTTGCTCATGTTGAGCAACGCTGAGCCAGGATAGAAAAAAGATGGATCACTTTAAAAAACATAGCGTGGCGCCTTAACGGCAAGTACCAGAGACTTGAATACTTTCACACATGTTGCTAATGTAGCAACGCCGACCGAAAATCCTGATTTTCAGTATCACAGCTAAGTACTATCTCGACAAAACACATACCTGGATCAGTATCACAGCTAAGTACTAGCTCGACATAACACACACATACCTGATTCAGTATCACAGCTAAGTACTATCTCGACCGTCTTGTTCTCATGATTCTCGAGTATTGTGAGTAAGATGAGATATTTGTTGGTAGGAGGGACCGAATCCTCCAGGGCAGACATTTGCATCATGGCTCTCCTACCGTAGTCTATCACAGAGTAGCTCCCGTTGCTGAAACAGATACACGACATAATAATAGTTATAAATATGAAGAAAAAAAATGAAATCGGAGCAAAAAAATATTATTATTTACAAAAACGAACACAATACTTCCGATTTCTAATATTAGATTAGTGCGATCGACGCTGGAAAAGTGGTTTCTATTCCGATGAATTTCTAATATTAGAAATCGGAATTATTGTGTTCGTTTTTTTTTTTTTTTTTAATGAAAAACGTTATTAATATATATATATATATCTCCCTTGCCTTTATCCCATATTAGCTTATGTTGCTTTTGGGGCCGGCATTGTTCAACCTCATGGTTGAGGTTGGTAGGGTGGAGCACGTTTTTTATGGCTGGATGCGCTTCCTAACGCCAACGATTCTATTTGGTTTTAACGTCCTGATCTGGACGGGGGTGTTACCCTCCATTCGCTGGGAATCGTACCAGCTACCCACATTAACCTCACCCACCCTGGGTAGGGCCGGAAATACCAGCCTCACGTGTTTAGGGGGAACAGAACTTTCTTCGAAAAGTCTGCTCCAACCGTGGATCGAACTCGGGATCTTTGGACTACGGGCAGTAGTCACAACCATTACGCCACGGAGGCTGGGAAAAATAAGAATAAAGTAATGACGGTCACCTTTTCTTCTTCGGTGATGACGAGCAGATCTGTGAAGAGGAACAGATGGAGCTTGGCGTAGAAGTGCGTCCTGTTGAGTTTCCGCGAGATGGTGGTCTTGGCGTCCACATTGACGAAGTTGAGGGACCCCGACCTGACCAGCCAGCGACTGGAGGAGATCACGGGGAGGCACTTCACCTCCTTGAGAGAGAACTTGATGAGCCGACTCAGCATCAGCATCTCGTAGTAGCGCTCCATCTTCCGCGCCTCCTCGTTACACTCATGCACGATCTGAAGAAATATACTTTTGTGTGAGTACCTAATTACCTATTGTTTACTACTTGAGGTATAGTATATTTAACTTTTATACCTTAATGTATAAATTAATAATTTGCCTTAATCTTTATATGCCGATAGATATTAATCATATAATTCCGCAGTCAAGCACAGGGACTTATTAATTTTATTGGTAAAAATAATAAGGGAAAAAAACTTTGTCAAGTGGTGGTGAAAGCCTTTGGTCAAGTCGCCTTTCCAATACCGACAGAGGTAAGTTTTTTTAACGTCGCTTTCAACTGCTAGTCATGTCACGAGCATGGTCATATCATGACGGGGGTTTTACCCTCTATTTGCTGAATCGCGTTACTATAGTAAAACATAATATAAGTATTTTTTAAACGTGTCTAATTTAATAATAACAATATAAAATGGTGTGACACACACGACTTTCCTTATCACCGCCACTAGTTACTCAACGGTAACAGTTACCTAAAAAATCAATGTCAAATTCGTATCAGCACCTCAAAATCATGGATTTGACGTGTCACAACCATATCTAAGACAAATATAAAAGTCTAGTGGGCCAAATACATAATTTCGAATTTTTCTGATCGATCGATAGCTGACGATAAGGCGGCGGACTTGTACCTGGAGGTCGGTGGTCAGTCCGTTCAGCGAATTAGTAGAGCGAGTTGATAGTTGTGATATCACGTGTGATTACACGATATGTAATTATCTTTTGATATCGATCGATTATGATATAGCATATCGATAAGGCGGCGGACTTGTAACCTGGAGGTCGGTGGTTCAAGTCCCAGTTTCAGCGTAATTTAGTAGAGCGAGTTTGAGTAGTTGTGATATCACGTAGGTGATTAACACAAATATGATAACTTAACTTGAGGATGAACTAAGGTGGCAAGTAAGAACCTGGTAGGAACACAGAACAAAGGAGCCAAGAAAAAGCAAAAAATAGAAAAGTATATTTTAATGATCTCATAACTTTTGAGTTTATCATAAAGGAAATTTAAGAACAATACTCGATACACGTAGGTGATTAACACGAATATGCTAACTTTTTTTTTTTTTTTTTTTTTTTTTTTAACTTTTTAGTAAAAATTAGCAATACCTTGTTGAGCGTGGCCAGCACGGTGTGGCAGGTCTCGTACTCCCGTGGCTGGGCCTCAGCCGCGTGAGGACAGCGTCAAACAGGAGCGGCAGCCGCGTTACTCGCTGCATGGGGAGCATGAGGAAGGAGTGCAGGGAGAGGCTCTGACACACGGGGTCAGCCTCCAGCTCCGCCAGTGCCTCCACGAACTTTGGATTGTTTTCTCTGAGGAATTATTTTTAATTAATATCTAATACAACTTCTCACTTTTCTGTTCATACTGATTAAAATAGAGAGGTTAGTTGATGGCCTGTATATTCAGCGTACTCGCTGCATGGGAGCATGAGTGAAGAGTGCAGGTAAGGCTTCTGATACAGTCAGCTAGTAGCATCTAACACGAACTTTGATTTTTTTTAGAATGATTTAAACACTCAGGACTTCAACACATGAATACGACATGTTCCCTAGTTTACAAATACAAAATATGCCTACAATCCTAATCATTATAAATCCTAAAGTACTGACAATTTTGGCGATCAAACAATCACTGCCATCAGATTTTTGTCAAGTTTATTTATTACACATGTCTTCTCACTTTGAGATGTGTAATAAAGCCATAGATAGATAAAAAATAAATAAATAAATTATAATATTATGTAAAAGGACGGGGTCGACGATAATAACCATACTAAAATTAATAGCTGCTTCATCGAATAATTTTTTTTGAAACCGCACTAAGCTTGCAAGCAGCTGACCCGCGTTCAATTCCCGGTAGGGTAGAATTCTTTTCACTCTGTACTTGGATGACTGGGGGTCTATTTGTCTTATAGTCTAGAACTCTAGAAGAAGAGTTGTTACTCGTATGAGCAACAAGCAGTGACGACATTACCAGAGCATAGAGATACTCATGTGAAGAATTTAGAAAATTGATCGAGACAAAAATTTTGAAGAGGCCTTACTTCACCAACTAAATATCATTAGGTAGGTACTTTAATATTTTTAGCTGATCATTATGAGACTGTGCATCAAAAAACTTGTGGTGCCTTAGTAAATGAAATAGGATTACAACAAGGATGAATGAAGATCGTCTCATGGACATTCAACATAATTGTTGCCTTCTGATTTGTGGAAAGTCCGATTAAAAGAACAATCTTCCTTAAGCCTAAATGTAATTTCATTTTTAAAATAATTTATCTTATGAAGCCATTAAAGAACTAGATAGGTACAGTGGTTAAGAGCATTGGTTACTGACCTGGAGGTTGCGCGTTCGAATCCCGGCCGGAGCGGAAATTTCTGACCGAATTTTTTTCATTTCCAGAATGGCATGGATGTAAAGGTAAAGTGCCCTGAAGAAATGCGAAAGCGGTTCCGGGGCACACTTAGATTTAAAAAAAAAAAAAAAAAAAAAAAAAAAAAAAAAAAAAAAAAAAAAAAAAAAAGGTACACCGTACTCACTTGAGAGATTTCAGAGTGCGATCAATAAGAAACTGATGAGAGCAGTACTTGATGTAAATATTGAAGTTCTTGTTGGTGACATGCTGGTAGACGATCTCGCAAATGTTGGTCAGCAGGAAACTGTCCTGCCAACATTGCTCCAACGCTGCCAGTAACTTTTCCGAGCATTTGCGAACTGAAGACAAAATATAAAATTAAAAAAATGTAATTTAGTTGGAAGAGATTGCCATAGGCAATAACCCCGCCCTTTAGTTAGGACTTATGTTTTTATATATTTTCTATTCATTTTCATTTTCATTGTATATATTGTTTCCATTTTTTTCATTGTTAAATTAATTATTTGTAAGTACATAATGTCCATTTATACCTATAAAGCGTTGTATAATAATAATTTAAAGAATGGTAATAGTTGAGGCTGTGCAATAGGTAACTTGAATATTTTTTAGTTTTATAAAATAGGTTTTTTATAGCTAGGAACTAATTATTATATAGTTAGCAATGGGGCCGCCCGTATTTTGTTGTATAAATAAATAAATGTAATGCAGTATGTGTGGTAGGAACAATGTAGAAACGATTAACGGTATATTTAATAATATATGTGTAGGATATTTCGATACATTCTAGCTATTTAATTAAAACTGTCATTAACTATTATGCCAGTTATATTGAGGTTTATTTCATTAATAGTTTCACAAACCAACTTTCCTAGTGTACTGTGAGAGTAAAGGCCCTCTTTAGTCTCATTCTTGCAGGATAAACAAGAGTATTGTATTGTATGCTACCTTCAGATCTGGCTATGATGCGTTTTTGATGTTATTTTTGATAGGTAGGTAATTATCATAAAAATTACTTGTCCGGAGGCCGTTCAAATTTAGTAAAATCACTTTGACCTTGAATTTTGTACAAAAAAAAATAAAAAGCCGAACTATTAAATTTGAGGTCTAACAAAAAAAAAAAAAAAAAAAACAAAAAAAGAAAAAAAGAGCTTTGAAAAAATTCTTACAAAGGCATTAAGTAAAAATGTTCCACAGATAGTATTGTCAGCGTCGATGACGCGTTGAAAGAACCGGTTCTCGTAGGATCACCGAAGTTTAAGCAACGTTCAGCGAGGTGAAGACTTCGAGATGCTGGCATTCCGGCCCAACCCACGCTGAGTGAAGTTAATGTGGGTACCAGGTTTGTGAGTTTCCTACAAATGGAGGTTTAAAACCCACGTCGTTTATGAACATGTAGTTGAAAAAGGGCTTTGACACATAATTAAAAACAGATAAGATTATCTAATGTCTGTCCCGGTAGCTCATGGTAAAGGCGGCACTCTGTGAATCCAGAGATTCCAGAGGTCGTCGGTTCGAAACCAGCCGGGACATGGCAAGTTATCCTCCCATTTGGGATTTTTACCACATAATAATACGTCTTGGACTTATCACTGGAATAATGGGACTTTAATAGTCCTAATCAGGCAGTATAAATAAGGCGATATTATTTTTATTATAACGTACCTGCTGAAACGTTGCCAAACAAATGCTTCCTGTCACTTTGCCCAGGACATTGGTATCCACTAACAAGGGACTCGCTATGAAGTGTTTCTCCAGCACAGACATAGATTTGAAGTAGGACGCCTCTGAGGTTATCAGCTCGAACTTGGCTTCTTGCAGCTTGCGCTCTCCGACGTCCAGAGTATCTGAAATGCAACATAAGTACTGTATATTTAACATGTTTCAACAGAATTACTCACATACTCTCGAATCTACCACCTCAGGTAACTGACACCATAAGGATCTAGTTATCATATTTGTGTTAATCACTATCGTGATATCACAACTACTCAAACTCGCTTTACCAAATCTACGCTGAAACCAGGACTTGAACCTCCGACCTCCAGATTACAAGTCCGCTGTCTTATCGATCAAGCTACTGACTCAGTAGTTACTGAGGTCGGTATACTTTCACATTTTTACTAGTATATTTATTAGTACTCACATACGACCACACTCAGTACTGACACCCCAAGGATTACCATATTAGGCCAATACCAGCAGGAGTTGAGTAGTAACTCACCATACTCCTGACTCCACCACCTCATGTAACTGACACCACAAGGATCTACACATATTAGAAGGAGTCATGATCTCCAGCATGGGAGTTGAGTTAGTTACTCACCCAATACTCCTGACTCTACCACCTCAGGTAACTGACACCACAAGGATCTACACATAGAAGGAGCATGATCTCCAGCATGGGAGTTGAGTTAGTACTCACCCAATACTCCTGACTCTACCCCTCAGGTAACTGACACCACAAGGATCTACAATATTAGAAGGAGCCAAGATCCTCCAGCATGGGAGTTGAGTTATGTATTCAGTACTCACCCAATACTCCTGACTCTACCACCTCAGGTAACTGACACCACAAGGATCTACACATATTAGAAGGAGTCATGATCTCCAGCATGGAAGTGCGGCTGGGAGAAGATCCGATTCTTCGTAGCCATTCTCCTCTGAGCTTCCATTCAAATGACACTGGGGAGAAAAGAACGGGTTTTTTTTTTTTTTTTTTTTACCTGACTTATCCCGCTCAAGCAGGGTCGACGTTGTTCAACCTCATAGTTGAGGTTGGTTGGTTTTGGCACATTTTTACGGCTGGATGTCCTTCCTAACGCCAACGATTCTATTAGATTTCATGTACTGGATTAGGACGGGGGTTTACCCTCTATTCGCTGGGAATCGTACCAGCTACCCACATTAACCTTACCCAGCATGGGTAGGGCCGGAAATGCCTGCCTCACCTGTACGGAGGGAGCAGAAGTTTGTGTGTGAAAAATCTGCTCCGACCGGGATTGAACTCGGCATCTCTGGACCACGGGCAGTAGTCACAACCGTTACGCCACGGAGGCTGGCAGAAAAGAACGGATTTGAATGTGAAAATGCCGTGCGTGTGATAAACATAATGTAGATACCCAAAGCTCAAGCTCATGATGGTGGAAGAGTTGTATGGACGCTTGGACGTCCAGATCCCATGTCTGGGCTCCTGCGTTGTCCAATGATTCTATTTTGGTATTAATGTCCTCATATAAGTTATTCAAGACGGGAATTTTACCGTCCCTTCGTTGAGAATCAAACCAGCTACCCATATATGTAGGTATGTACATATTATACATTAACTTCATCCAAACTAGGACTCCCAAAGTTCAATATACCCGGAATTAAGCGTGGGTGAAAAACTTTGGCACCAAAATTCGGTTTTTCAATGGATTTTAATCTGGATGTTGTTTTAATCATAAGACTATGTAGGTATTAATATGACCTGATTTT
The DNA here is from genome assembly GCA_024516035.1 of Bactericera cockerelli. Taxonomy (NCBI): domain Eukaryota; kingdom Metazoa; phylum Arthropoda; class Insecta; order Hemiptera; family Triozidae; genus Bactericera; species Bactericera cockerelli. The sequence goes on from JAMCCL010000043.1 coordinate 12,020, forward strand.
TACCTCTGCAATATAGGAGTTGTAGAACTGGTACAAGGGTTCGTCTATGAATCTCAAGTGAAGATCAGAACCAGGGTCGGACATGGAATCAGAGTTGCTGGTGGCACCAGGCGTGGAACTGTTGCCCGAGTCCCAAAGGTTGTCCCAGTAGGCGCTGCCTTGCGGCGGAAGATGTTTTATTTGATCTGTAACAAAAGGGATGTAGGGTTAATATAGGCCGGTTGGCTGGCGCTACTTGACGAGCGCTCGCCTTCTGGCGAGCTTGATTACTATTTTAAAACTAGTAGGTGCCAGCGTCGATGGCATGTTGAATACACCGGTTCCCTTCAGAACACCGAAGTTAAGCGACATCCAGCGAGGTTAAGACTTGGATGGGTGACCATTCAAATTCTAATTCTCGTGACGCTGGCTTTTCCCGGCCCCACTCAGGCTGGGTGAGGTCAATGTGAGTAGCAGGTTTGTGAGTTTCCTGCGAATGGAGGGTAAAACCCCCGTCGTGATATGACCATGGCAGTTGAAAGCGACGTTAAACCCACTTAAAAAAAAAAAAAAAAAAAAAAAAAAAAAAAAAAAAAACTAGTAGTTAAAACACCCTTCAATGGAAGTTATAACCAATAGGCGAGGTTAATGTTTAAATCATTTTATAACACCATTACTTCTTGAAGTAATGAAAACATTTCGGTTCCAAGTGCAGTACGCTATCAGGAAAGGTGGGTTTTTAGTGGGTGGAAATCCCACACCCCAGGCTAAGACCTGGGTGTCTTTAAAAGATTTTTCCCCACCCTTCCTTAAAAAAAATAACACCAAACCCTCATTATGCTATTATTATGTGGTCACAAACTCAATGAGTGAGGAAATTTCCTTGCATTGCGTGGGATACGTTCCTCGGATCTATGCGCTGCTGGCTTGTTTACATTAAAAGTAGGTAAAGCTCTCAAACCACCGCAACTACCAAAAAATATTGTGGATTAATTATACTCTCATACAAAATTAATAGACAAAATTAAGATCACAAATTCTGACTTCAGGATTAAATTAGTTGCCCCATTAAAAACAATAAGCAAAATCTATAGAATTAACTCTACAGAGGTATAACAATAACGTGTATTAATACCTGATCTGTGCTTCCAATACCATGGGGATAACATTGTGAATATTATTGGAATTGAAAAGGAACTCCATCAAGAGAAAATACGAGAAGAGACAAAAACATACCCCTGTCTAGATACGTAGGGACGTCGCCTGTAGGGTCAAAGAATCTGTTCTCTGCATACCAGGAATTGGAACTCTTGTCTGACTGGTCGAATACTTTGAGAGAAGATTCATCTGAGGGAGAGAGGAAACGAGAAAATGAGGGTTAGATTTCCTGCTGAATAGTTCCACACACACACACACACACCACAGTTAAAGTTTTGTTCTTAATTTCTTTTTGAATAGCTCTAAAGAGTCTGGAGTCATTAGAGAGTATCCTTTCTATTCCACCTCTTCTCTCAAATCTCTCTCACTTGGCCTGGGCCTCCCATTCTTCCTCTTTCCCCTACCTCAAGTTTCTCAATTTTCTTGCTCACCTCTAGTTTTCATCTCTTCCCTCTATGTATCTAAATCACATGCATACCATAGAGAAGACTATGGTCTAGTGCAGGGGTGGGCAATTAAATCCTGTTCGAGTCCGGGATTAACATGAGAAAAATCTCCGCGGTCCGGATTAATAAAAACCATCAGTCCCTACCCCCGAAAAGGTCTAGTGTATTGACTGACCTGCTGACACGGTTCTGCTGGTGGGCGGGGGAGGGGGCGGACTAGAAGGGCGTAAAGCTAGGGAGAGGCGGCGGGGGTCCTTCTCACTGGCGGGCAGAGAGCCCATGGCGATACTCTTGCGGCGGAAGTTTTTATCCGGCAGTGATGGGGGCGGAGCGGCATACACCTGTGATAGCAAATAAATAATAGGTCGATCAAGAAAGCACATCATATGACTGAGGGTTGAAATTTCTTTTATCATAAATTATGTGTGTATAAACATGACTTTTACATCCATACAATCCTACTATACATCCAATCAAGGCATTGCTTTTCATCAGTTAAAAGAAATCCGACGCTTAGCAATGACGCTTTGTATAGAATTTGTCTATTAATTTCGCCCTAATGCATTATTAAAGCTAAAGTCTTCATCAACCATAATATAAATTAATATATACATGTGGCGGTGTGTTCTAATCCTCCTCGAATAATATAAAGTAATTTATTCATCATCAAAATACCTCATCCGTGCTATCAGTGGCGGAGTATAGCGGACTATGTGGCGGTGTGTTCTGATCATCCAGGTAGAATGTGGAGGTGGTGTGGGGGCGGAACTTGGTTTTGAATGAAGACCAGCGGCGACCCCGCGAGGGCAAGGTAGCGGGCAGTGGCGAACCTTGGGGCTGCTGTTTCCCTTCTGAAATGAGAATCAATTGCGGAACATACCATGTAGAGGCCCAATCCAGGCTGGTTGAGTTTAATGTACGCTGGTGCTATTTCTAACGAATATATTAAAAACCACTCGCAAGTCTCAGTGGCAGATCGCGATCTACGGGTTCGCTATCCCTGGATGGTAATCCATAATAAAATACTTTCCATTGTACCTATGTAAATCAAAAGTTATGAGATTATACAAATATAAATTTTATGTTTTAATTTTTCTTTGTTCTCTTGTGGTCAATGTTGTAGTATGCTTACTTGCCAAGTTAAGATGACTAAGTTAAGTTAAGTCCCTTTAATAAATCTACGCTGAAACCGGAACTTGAACCACCGACCTCCAGGTTACAAGTCCGCTACCTTATCGATCAAGCTACTGAGGTCGGTAGTTAACACATAGACGACCGGCATGTTTTTAGTGAGTTCTTCCGTGAGACTAGCGGTAATTAATACAGATGCGTGTGCCATCCGTGGCACAGACGTTCCATGCCTCACAGACACGCGTGTACCACCGGTGGTACACGCGGGCGTGTAAGTGTTAAGATAACTATAAAATATGGCGAATTCCAATTACGAATAACGAACAAGCAAGCAAGAAACAGCTACTGACCAGGTTCGGTAGACTTGGGCAAGATCTGGCCAGGCAGCTGGGAGATGGCCCCCACGCTCATCTTGCGTATCTTGTGGAGGCCAGAGCTCAGGGACCAGTGCTTCATCTGCCGCCCCGCCTCCTTCACGAGGCCGTATATGTTCTGGTTGAGGTGAGTCGTGGAGGCGGCGGAGGTGGGGGGCGGGGGCAGGCTGCGCTCCTGGATCTGGAGGTGGAGAATAATAATAATAAAGAGACTTGATTATAGATCCGTCCCTGGTGTAAAATCTTTCCGGAGGTGCTCCACACCATCGAGAGGAGATACCCAAAAATAATAATTTATTAATCTTATTTATATTGTCAGTGGCGTAGCTAGACCTACATTTTTGGGGGGGGTACGGTTTTTAGGGGGGTTCAGAAATCTCGCCTAATATATTCCATCTTTGCTGGGGTTTCTTGGAAATTCCGGGGGGGGGGTTTGTCTCTTACATCTAATTGTCTAGTCCTAAATTCCAATGGAGTTTTAGCCAAAGCTCCTCCATGAGGTAAGCCTAAGGAGAAATAGACTGATTGATCTGTTTGCACAGTGCTGTCGAGTTCTTCATTCAATGGCAGTTTTTCAAAAGCGCTCCTGAATTAAATTTCAATCGGGATTTAAATGCTGGTCCGACTGCCATTGACAAGTGAAGGATTAATTTGATGTTACACTATAATTATCATCAACTCTGAAACCAAACAGGTATACTGGTATAGGTATAATATAAGGACCAAGTAAAGGTTTAATCGGTATTTAATATTTAACGGACTAATAAGGTCTGACTGTACAACTGGTCCTTAATGTACAACTCAGAAAAGTTTGAGCCAACTTCGATGGAATGTTACTCATGTTAGATACATGAGTTCTTGTCAAATCACTAAAGGTAAGCAACGTCCACTTGGTGGGTGACCACTTAAATTTGTACCTTCGCGAAGCTGGCTTTTCTCGGCCCAATTCAGGCTGGGTGACTTTACTGTGGGTACCTGGGTTGTGAGTTTGTATCGAATGGAGGATAAAACCCCTATCTCAAATAACCTAGTCCTAAATGTTAAAGAAACTTTAAGCAAAAGAAAAGAAATAGTTTGACTACTCACCGAGTCTCTTGAATCCAACTCGGAAGAATCATCGGAATCTGAATCAAATGAATCTGAGAAGCTGTCGTGCTCATGATCAGACAGGGGGGTGATTTTGTGGGGACTTCGGGTTTCCGTGGAGTTGTTGTGGTTGTCTGAAACGAAAGCCGTATGTATTTATGTGCCTAGAGTTGTTCTTGAGGTGTAGGTCTGTAGGTACCGTAGCTATAGCTACCTATTTTTGAAACAACGTTGATAACAATAACTATACCTAAACTTCAAAGTACAAAATTTCTGTTCTAATATAATAATAATAACAACTACACAATACAAGAAAAAACCTCGAGCATCCAAATTCTAATACTCTCTGTAAGACTCGCTGGAAATTGAAACCCAGGTTGGTATGCATAGTCGTTCCTCAAATTGAGATCTTCCTCAAAACTTCACTCAATAGCATTTTCGTATGCATGAACCTCCCTCGATTTTTGAGGAAGGCTCCTCAATCAATAGTTGATACACAATACAAGAAAAAACCTCGAGCATCCAAATTCTAATACCTACTCTCTGTAAGACTCGCTGGAAATTGAAACCCAGGTTGGTATGCATAGTCGTTCCTCAAATTGAGATCTTCCTCAAAACTTCACTCAATAGCATTTTCGTATGCATGAACCTCCCTCGATTTTTGAGGAAGGCTCCTCAATAGTTGAGGAGACCTCCTCGTTTTAAGGTAGGTAGATCAATTTCACATTACTTTCACCACACACCCAGAGTGTCCAATACTGAAATCATTGATCTTGATCATAATAAATAATGTAAGTCTGGATTTTGAAACAATAAAATATACCTATTAGGTCTAACTGATCTGGTTAACTAGTATTAACATTTTAAATAATTAGTAGATAATATACATTTTAGATATAGGTAAGTAACATAGTAGGTATGTAGGTACATAAAACTTTAAGGTATTATGAAAAAATCCATCTCTTGAAAAACATTCTAATTCAAGCACCAAGAAAAATAATAAGCACGTAAGTACAAAAGTATTTACAAAAGCATGCAAAGCTGAAATAACCTAGATAGATGTTCAATAGACGTTTGTGTAACTTATAATAAGCAAAAAATAACATGCATAAATTATTGAATGTATGTACAATAATTATTTTAAGTGTTTAGGACTATATCAAAATAAAAAGTTTAACTCATGCAGCGCTTAATTTTTACAAGTTTTGGGCACATCTAATGAATTTAAAACAGAGAGAATAATGCATAAATACTATAGTTCTTCAGTCAGGGCCGATCACAAGGCAACAGAAGTAAAGTGACCGAGCCCAAGCTCCTCAGAGGGCCAGGCTCAGAATAGTAGTCAGCCCCGGGGACCCACATAACTGTGATAGGTACTCAGTTTTTCCTTAATATAGGATATAATATTAGCTCAGTGGTTAAGCACTCGCTTGCCATCGATCCGCCGTGCCGACAGAAATTTTATTCTTAATTTGGTTACAATTGTTTGTAAGGGATACCTTCCGGTGCGCTCGTGTTGACCCAGCACCTAATTGGGAAGTATTGTGTCACTTCTCACCCATCAGAGGGAAGGCATACGACGAAATGGGCAGGCTACAACACAGACCCCAAGGGTCTACAGTAGCTCCTGTTTCATGGCTACGAAATAAAAACGGTTGTGAAACACTCATAAAAAAAATCTATTAATTTCTAATTTAAACAGAGTAAATGGTTGGGTGGAAGAGATTGCCAATAGCAGATAGCAGATAACATCGCCCATTAGCTCAGATGTAAAATAAGTATTTTTATTTTAAATTATTCGTATAAGTTGTCTCACAGTGAAGAATTCATGCATTGGGTGGGATCCGAACCACCTGATCCTCACGTTACCTGGATCACTAGACTAGCACCATAACCACTTCAACCACCAATGCAAGTGTGTGTATTGTACAACGATTACTGGTGAAGATCGAATCATTGTGATATCCTCTGTGTTATTTCTCTCATGTAATTCACCATAATGTAATGTTTGTTCACAATTGTTTTTTTAAAATTTAATGTTTATGACATGTTTATAATTTGTATAAAGGTATTGTACCGTCAATAAATGTACCCGTGTACCGGGCATTATTATTATTATAATTAAAATATAAATGAGGAGATAGCAGAGCAACCGTCGAGGCTACGGAGACACACAGAGGGACCAGGCGCGGCCGGTGCTAAGGAGCTGCGGAACTGCAGCACCCCCAGACATAAAGAAAGGGAGAGGATTTCTCAAGTCCTAGCTCGTACACAATGAAAATTACCACCCGTTTCTAGAATAATTTATGTCTAATTATTATGATTGGTATGGTAAACAAACTCAAACTCTTGAGATACTGAAAGAATGACTCTGTAAGAGCCATTTTACTCAAGTTTATGTGACAGCACCCCCAAATCATTTTCTTATCGACCGCGCCTGCAGAGGACGTCATGTGTCCCTAAGTATTGGTCATGATGTCAATGTTGAGTAAGAAGAGGAAGCCGTTGAAAGTTTTGAATGGTTTCAAATTTCGTTAAAGATATCTTTCTAAAAGAGAAATTCCAACAACAAAAAATCGAGAAATGGGCTTGTGAGGGTGAACCAAACAGATAATACCGTTTTGTGGACCAAAAAGATTGGCATATGAAAGTTTGTACAGCTTTTGTGCATGGATTTTTTCATTTACCTTTAGTGCATTTACCAGTGCTTCAACTTTACTTGAACAGATATTTACAAATTGTATTTTTTTCCACAGTTAGTGCGTGGAACTATCAATTGGGACCCAATCCGTCCACTTATCCCGAAGTGGCCCGGGTTCGAATACAACTAGTCGCAGTTTTATTCAGCTCTAAACTGTTATGGGCCCTAGTCGTACCTTGTGAAAAAAAAGTGAGTATGCATTTGATATTTCCCTAGTTCCTCACACTCTTGTTGTTTTTAATTTTCACCTGGACCCTGTTCGGACTCCGATGTGTCTGTTAATTCACAAAATACTTTCCTGCGACCAGATAACAAACTTGCAGAGCGCATGCTATGCTATTAGATCGTTGGCATTATCTCTACCTTCATCGGACGGTAGAAACACCGTCAACTCTTGAGATTCGAGAGAAACGCCACATCGGCTATGACAGCGGAGTTCGGTGAGACCTGGATTTGTGCAACCAGCTTTCTTGTAAACCCGGCGTTTTGGTACGGGAGGTAACGGTTGCTGGGTGATACTGGGAGAAAGGACTACTATGGACGTCGACTTAATACCAACTATAAGAGAAACAATGTCAGGATGCGTTTTGTTATTAAACTGACTGACGCTTGTGTAACTTGCGCAGTATATCTGTCATGTCTGTCCTTTTTGACTTACGCCCAATGTAAAGATATTACATAATATAATTATGTATAATATAGGGTCATTCAATCAACTAATATTATTTTATATTTCAAATAAATGTAACTTTATCCATCGCAGCAGCGTTGGGGAGCTCTATATTACTTCCAAAGAACAAATATGCAGTACTAGATGAAAAACCCGGTACTTTGTGAACTTTGAGGTTTATGCCCGTGGCTGGCTTCCTATTTGGAATTTAAAAAATTCTTTCTTAGTATGCACTTACATATATATGAAAATGAGACTCTGTGCTAAATTGGGATTCATTTGGTCTATGGTCAAGTCTATGGTCTATGGTCAAGTCGTTTCAGTGTTCTGTTGATTATGAACGAGTGAAGGTAAATGGATTTTATATCTATGTACTTAAGTATAATATCTATATTAAGATTGGTCATAAGTTTGAACGGTTTAAAAGATTTTGATACTTGAAATTTTGAAATATCGAGAACTACTGTACTGTCTAAAAAGAGTTTGCATACCTATGCATTTTGACAATAAAGTGCGATCCAGCCTAAATATCGCCAAAACATCGTTTGCGGTTGAATTTGTCCGTGTAGGAGTAGAAATGATCTACCAATTCGACCAAATGCAAAATCAATTTAAGTATCATAACAACAAATTTTGAAGACGTCGCGTCGGTGTGGCTGAGGACGTTCAAAAGTTATCGTGTGTATTAGGTATCCTACCTTCTTTATTCCATTTTTAAAATAATATTATGTAAATTGATGTGATATGGTTTATGTATTGTACGGATTATACCTACTTATAATACCAAATAACTCTTTCTTTCTCTTCTAACATGGTGCATAGCTAGTTAACAGAATTATCCACGGATTGTTGTTAGCTATAACAATAAACAGTGGGAGTTAAATCATGGACAATATGGTTTGATACAGTAACACCTTTGCATATTAAGAACTGGCAGAACAAAATTTAAAATCGGTTTCGTCTCGCGAGAATTTTTTTCTATGAATTGATAGTATATCTCAACATGTGTTGAAGTGGGATGACTTCATAGACCAAGTTGAACTTAATGTCTGCTTCTAAAAACTGTACTGCCAGCGTCGATGGCGTGTTGTCGTATGATCACCGAAGTTAAGCAACGTCCAGCGAGGTGAAGACTTCGTGATGCTGCCATTCCGGTTTAACCAAGGCTGGCTGAGGGTTATGTGGGTTGCAGGTTTGTGAGTTTCCTACGAATGGAGGGTAACACCCCCGTCGTGATATGACCATGCAGTTGAAAGCGACGTTAAACAAAAAAAAACTGTAGGTACGTATGTTTTACTTTTCTTTGCCTGAATATGAAGTTAGGTAGTTTGTAAGGTGCCTACCTACACCTACCTATTGTAATCATAATCATCCATGGTCAGTTGATTGTCTTGTTGATCTGTTAAGAAGTAAATTGTTGTATCCAGTATATTTTTCTCGTTATGTTACATTCTAGTACATTTGGTATTGGCATGCATCAGTGCATTCAGATTGAGTACAATAATAGGTAGGTGTTGCAATGTTTCAGCGATGTTCATTTCAGAATATTTTGTAGAGTGTAGACAATTAGGAATTTACAAGACCTGCATACAGGTATTATTGATAAGTGCAATAATTTGTTGAATAACTAAAAAGAGAAAAGTCATATATAAAAGGTAGGTAATGTATACTTATAAAATGCAAAAGTCATTCATTCACTCCCTCACTCCGCTAAGAGTACTTCCTAGGAGGCTCAAAATTGGTAAGTAGGTGCTATTTATGCCTTATTCCAACTAGGATGCCAGCCAAAAAGAAAAACGCCACGTTCACAAACTTTCAAACACGGGTTAAGTTAGAGCTCGTAATAATATAAAATAATTGACATTTATTCGTACGGCCCGATAAGGACTAAGGAATTCCTCTACTTCAGTAGGTAGTTCCGAGTATTTGGTGCCATTATTATGCGGTCAAGATCTCAAATCTATGAGTAAAAATTCATGCATTGCTGGGGATTCAAACCCAGGGCCCCAAGCTATCTGAATCACCAGACTTGTGCCTTAAACACTTTGACCACCAAATAAAGACAGATTGACTAATAATTAATGGCTACACACTGAGTCATTGTGATTAAATCACCTTCTACATTGGATGAATCAGGAGTTTCACTTTCTAACCACTCTACTATAAGAAGTTTAAACGCGGAAGTGCAACGTATAGTCAGGAGAATTTCTTGCTTGTAGTCTAATTCAATGGCTGATGACTACCATCAACTGAAAATATCGGGTCTAATTAGATAATTAAAATTGTTGAGGTAGTCAATACTATAATTGTGTTATTATATCATGTTTTCAAGCTAACAAGAACCTAGTTTGGCAACTCGAAGAAAAACAAAATGAGCGTAGGTGCCTAAACTACTATTACCATATTTTATTAGATATAACCTATGGACTTAAAAGATGGGGTTTTAAACATCAAGTAAAGGTCGATTTAATAGAGGAAATCAGAGAGTAAGATAATTATGTATTGTATTTTCAAATTCTGATATAATTTCTTTGTGAGATCAAACGATGGCTTCTAGATAGTTAGATACTTTTTTACTATCTCTTTCAATTTTATTGTTACAATTTGATATTTCTCAATAAAAGAGTGTTAAAATAGGTACATTTTAAATAACAATTAATGAAAAATGGTTATTCACGTAGAAAGAGTTACATCACCTTGCTCGACTATGCGCGGTCTCCGTCGTATCGTGGAACTTCGAGAACTCATTGGAAATCATGACAAGCGGGGTGAGTTCAGAGTCATTCAGGAAACTTTCAATGTCTTGGGATTTTTCATTTTATTTCTTTATTAGTTTACATTTTTTAAGGCACTGTGATTGGTCTGTTTTTCTCTATTTGAATAATGCAAGAGCTGAATATTATTTCAATTTCTTGAGATTTATGATGATCTTGGTATTTTTCATTTTATTTCTTTGTTCATTTACATTTTTTAAGTCACTGTGATTGGTCTGTTTTACTCTATTTAAGTAATGCAAGAGCTGAATATTAAGATGATATTAGACACTTTTTTTAGCTGATGTCGGATTAGGACTGAAGAGTCCCTTAATTAGTTATTCGCCTTTTTTATGTGGTCGAGATCTCTAATTAAAAAGAAATCAATAGGATTAACAAAATATGATAAATATCATCATTCAACTCTATATCTTAGACCATTCTAGTGTTATAGCTTGTGTTACACGACCGGAACAGGGCTCGTTAATATACATATCCCCCAAAAAACACTTCGTGTAAAAATAGTCGTCAAGTGTTGGAATAATTAAAAAGAACTGATATCAAAAACGTCAATTTTCTATGTTTCAAGGAATTATTTTTCACGTAATTAGTCACACAACAAAATAATACTCTTGAAAGAACCATGTTGTATAGTTACAGAACCACGTCCTTGACTACTGCACACTGTTTTGTTCTGAAATTTATTTGTAGTAATCTGCTAACAAAACAGTGTGCAGTAGTCAAGGACGTGGTTCTGTAACTATACAACATGGTTCTTTCAAGAGTATTATTTTGTTGTGTGACTAATTACGTGAAAAATAATTCCTTGAAACATAGAAAATTGACGTTTTTGATATCAGTTCTTTTTAATTATTCCAACACTTGACGACTATTTTTACACGAAGTGTTTTTTGGGGGATATCACTACTTTTTGATTTAATTGATTTTCCTCAATCAGTGATGCAAAAAGGGCATAAATCGACTTACGCCCTTTTTCCACCAAGCCCCGCAAACAAAAAAGAAACTTTAGAAAGATGCTGAGAGAAAATTTTATAGTATACTTTCTGAAGACAGAAGAAATCTTGAGATAACAAGTGTGACACTTTCAGTGACACTAAATAGCGCTCAGCAATTTTGTTGATCTTTTCAAATTTTGAAACCCACTGCTAGATTCACTAACAGAAAGGTACCCCGTTTCAGTATTGTTGGCAATAATTAGAAATGGGTAATACGTAATACCGAGTATTTCATAGAACCGGTACTTCAGTAATCGATTACATAAAAGTACCGAGTATTTAACCAGGTTCTTTTGTACTTGGTTTTTGAGATTCTGAGAGCGGATGTAAATAGAATAGTGGATTCGAGTAATTACTCAAGAACCGAGTACAAAAGCACCGGTTCTTTCATCATTCAGTACACTCACTAAATCTCACACTAACTAAATCTCACAATTTTGCATTCTGAACGTGTACAGGAGATAAATCTCGGTTCACAAAATTTGTTCGGTGTTTTGGTTTTAAATCTATATATATAAATGCGGAAGTTAACACTCACTCATGTGACAGTCACTCACTCATTCATCTCGATTTCTCAGCACTGATAAGTCCTAGGAAGCTTAAATTATACATGTAGGTCACTTTTAGGTCTTAAATGCACACTAAGAAAGGATTTTGAAATATACCCACTGGGGCACCCGCCACGGGGGAAAAAGGGCGCATTTGCCTGAAAAAACGCGCTTTTTTATCTTTTCACCTTTTCATCACTGTTTCTCCGTACCGGTAAATTTCTGGTGGCTGAAAACTAATATATAGCTTGACTCTATATTATAGATGTGCAATTAAAAAGGTTTTCATTAAATTTGAACAAGGGTGCCAGCCCCGGTAAAAAAGGCCGAGTTTTAAAACTTGGAAGGGCGACACAATTTTTTTTAAAGTTTTTAGACCTAAATGACATTTTTTCTCGAAATTTGTCGCAACGACCTATCGAATCAAAACCAGAAAATTTTAGGCAAGGGTTTGAGCTTTCAATTGACATATCGATCGCGAATTTCTGATGAGCCGTTCTTGAGCTACGGCAGGTAAGGTAAAAAAATGGATGGGTAACACGTAAAATATTGTGACCTAAATGACATTTTTTTTTTATTTGAAGTGACGACATATCAACTTAAAGTGAGAAAGTTTTAGGCAATGGTCTGAGCTTTCCTTTGACATATCGATCGCAAAATTCTGATGAGCTCTTCTTGAGCTATGCCGTGTAAGGACAAAAAGTGGATTGTGACACAATTTTTTTCTCACATTTTTACTTTTCTGTGCGGTGTGGTGTGAATGTGGTATGTGTGTGTTTTGTGTGTGTGTGGTGTGAGTGTGTGGTGTGGTGTGTTTGGTGTGGTATGTGTGGTGTGTGTGTGTGGTGTGTGTTTTTGTGTGATGTGAGTGTATGATGTGTGATGTATGTGTGTGTGATTTGTGTGTGGTGTGTTGTGTGTGGTGTGGTGTTGTGTGTGTGTGTGTGATGGGCTGGCGAAACGGCGGGTGTAAACCGCTAGTGTTTCAATAAATTAGAAGTTCCACTTCCTAGTTTATAAACTGAGTTACATAATCTACACTTCCCTAAACCATCCGATTGTTTGAAACTGTTTCTTACTATGGCTTTAAGAAATTATGACCCATATATTTGCCTAACTTCAAGTTCCTAAACATTAAAGTTTAGTCACAACTACTCAAACTCGCTTTACTAAATCTACGCTGAAACCGGGACCTGAAACCTCTAGGTTACAAGTCCACTGCCTTATCGATCAAGCTACTGAGGTCGGTAAGTTGCTAAACATGGTGTCATTTCAGCATAATCAGTATAGATTGTACATTTTTATTATTATTATTATCTGACCTGGTTGCAGGGTTTCCAATGAAACCCTTACAATTAACACTGCGACCTAATTAGATCTATTGTGACCAATTGATTCTATTTGGTTTTAACGTCCTGACTGAGATAGTCAGGACGGGGGTTTTACCCTCCATTCGCTGAGAATCGTACCAGTTACCCACATTAACCTCACTCAGCCTGGGTAGGGCCGGAAATGCCAGCCTCACGTGTTTGGATGAAACAGAATTTTCGTCGAAAAGTCTGCCCCAACCGAGAGTTGAACTCGGGAACTCTAGACTACGGGCAGTAGTCACAACCATTAAGCCACGGAGGCTAGCTAGATATACATTTAATAATTATTAATTAATAGGCAAACATGTTTCCATGGAAAATACCCTGAAAATTTCAGCGCGATTGGACAAAATATGCAACTTATATCACGTTACATACATAGTATAGGTAGACCGATAGTTAGATTGTGACATATCAATGTTGATCGAGTTAAACCATACTCACTTCATTCGAAATTAAACGGTCATACTAGTAACTACTGTTTTTTGACTCAAACTCGTAACTACTGTTTTTTTTCTCTCGAGATATAACAGAAAACCGGCCATTCAAAGTACAGAGTAAAAAATTCTACCTAGCCGGGATTCGAACCCAGGTCACCTTGCAAACTTTGTGTTTTACCTACACCAGTCGACGACACAGAAACTGCTCAATACTATTATAATTTATTATTGTTTTGATCTACATTAATCAATATTTTTCCTCTTACTGGCCAATATTTTTTACACTTCTCATAATTATAGACTTAGTTTAACTCTTGATGTAGAAATCTTTGAATGAAGTTATAGAACGTTATTATTCCCATTCTGATAATACGGTCTGCTGGCAGCTTGGATGAAGCAAGGACGATTATTTTCCACTCATAATTTACGTTATATGTGAGGCGAAGATTTTTTGTTACTCTCATTTTTTTTCTTTTTATGTCTCACACTGTCGCTGATTTTTCTAAAATTTTATTTACATCGTAGTATAATTCTGCGTAATTAGATCTTTAGAAAGAACCTTCAGTCATCAACTTGAGATAACTAGGCGTGGCTCCAGGGTTCATTATAGATATTCCTTTAGAGGGCTTTAAAGACTTTTCTACTTGTTTCAACCATCTGAAATTAAGTGATCTCATTTCCTTTGACTAGACCTTTCTAAAAACACCAGAAATACATCTCTAGGATAACAATACACGGCTCTGGGCTCCATAATAAGTATTCCTTTCAAAGGCTATAACTCAAGTTTGGTCAAGTGTAATACTTTGGTTATATTTTTATATTTTTTCCTATAAAAAGACCTTTCGAAAAATACCACAATCACAGCTCCAAGATAATAAGGGGCGGCTCTGTGCAACTTTCCGACTTTATTTTGGAAGGCTATATCTCCTTTCCTATAAAAAATAAATACTTGAAACTATAAAAGGTATGCAGAAATAAAAATTCCCTATCCAAAAACGTAGCTCACGTCTTTTCACGACAAGCACACATTGCTGTACCCTTGACAGAAAATTGGTCTGAAAAAAAAAAAACCTGTATGAATATTTTCATGAAATTAAGGAGCGCGGTAGCGCTCCGACCCGCCAAGTCAATCGAAATAGTTCGCGCGCTACCAAGAGTATACTATACGCGACAGCATAAGTAGCACATTTCGTGTAGTTGTAGGAGAAAAAGTACAAGTGATGGAGGAAATTGAACTTTATGTACAGATTGGGGCACGATAATAGACAAGCTTTTAAAAAAGAAACATCGAAATCGTTTGAGTTAAGTTGGTCAAAACCACACTGTAAAAACGTCATTTTTTTTCAAAAAATTCTGCTTCTTCTTTGACGTTGACCGCTCTACAGCCAAAACTACTGGACCGATTTTTATGAACGATGGCTCATTTTTTTTCTTCTGGGTGGTAGGTGTGCCTTTTCATGGTTTCATTATCCCAAAAGCTACCATTTGGCCGTTAATTAGGAAAAGGATCATTTTCAGAGCATAGAATAACATTGAAGTATAGATATTTAATCTAGTTTATTATGTATATACCTATTCGCTCACAAACCTTTCAATCCACAAGTCCCGATGTGAAATTGTGTAAAGGTATACTAACCCATAAATAGTCGCCGGTGCTGAATGAGTTAGCGCGCTAAGCTTACCACGCATGGTGACCTGTATTCGATCCCCAGCTGGTCAGGAATTTTTCTGCACTTTACTTGGGTGTTTGGGGTTCACTCATACCTCGTGAGGAAAAATGAGTAGTTACTGAATAAGTAACGACCAGGGGTGGCATTACCAGAGTTAAAATAAATTAATGTAATAGAATTTGAAAAGTAAAGGAGGCTCTTAGCAATGCTACACTACCCACAAAATTAGTGAAGAGGCCTTGTGCTTGACCAAAAATAATTTCATACATACATAGCTATAATAAACCTGTAATGCCCAAGGAGTGAAAAAGACAAGATTTTTTTTTCTTCTAAAATGTTGGTTAAATTAGGTTCAAAAATGTAAAAAAAATCTCTAGTACCCAATCTTACATAATATGTATGTGTAACATGAATGTCATAAATGTATGGGGACCTTTCTAAGTGGGAATTGTAGAAGTTTCATAGAAAACTTTGTAAAAGCCCCTACACTACCTAATACCTTTTCCTAATTAGGAATGTTAGGTACATAGGAAGTGAAAGGCTTCCCTCCCTATCCAATTCTCTCTAGTAAATATTTCTTTCACTGGCCGCTAAAAAGTTTATTATACAAAGTACGAGATAAAGTGAAGCTTTTATGTGTTGCAAACACCACGCTGATATGACATAAGTCCTGTTAGCTCTGTTATTAAGGCGGCACTGTGATAAGCTCGAGATGCTAGAGGACCGCGAGTTCAAGCTGGGGCATGTATTTTTTTTTACAAAATACTCTTTACTTATTTTAGTTTTACATAATTTACATTAAATTTAGTGAGTTTATGAGGTACTATTAACCTTTTTGTTGTGGGTGGTGTTCTACCTCAGTTATAATATAAAATAAAAAATTAACAGTAAAAAAAAAAAATATTTTTACACATTTATTACTTGAACAACACAATAAGCTTCGTTCTTAGTATTCTTTCACAGAAATGAATTGTAAAAATGCATAGTTATCCTCTTAATTGGGATTTTTACCACATAATAATACATCTTGGGCATACTGCTGGAATAATGAGACTTAAAAGTCCTAATTATTATATCTGCCATAAATTAAGGAAATATGTTCAGGGTGTACCCACTATTTGAACCAGTTGAGGGGCCCATCTGGATAAAATGAATGGCACCCCACAGTATCCTTGTAAAAATCTGTGACAAAGGGCCAATTTATGAAACGGGATTAATTTTAGAAAAACCCGGAGTATCTCTCTAATCGTTCTTCGACTTGAGAGAGGGTCTCGCTTGTTATCTTACCTTCTTTTAAACATAATTAACCGAACACAGTGAGAACGAACTCACTAAGTGAGGTTCTGTTTTAACTTGGGTACTGGACGAATTGGCTTTCGTTTGTCTGTTCTGCGATAACTCCCGAACGGATTCTTCAAAATTGATGAAATTTTGTATACATGTTTATTTTCTAATCCTAAATTTTTACTTATACTTTAAGTAGACCACTCAAGGCCAAATGGGGGCCGTCTTGGTGAAAAATGAAAACGATTTTTTTTTATATATCATTTTCTGATTCTTCTTTCACGTTGACCGCTCTATAGCCAAAACTACTAGACCAATTTTCACAAACGATGGCAATTTTTTTTCTCGTGAGTGGTAGGTGTGCTTTTTTATTGTTCTATTATCCTAAAAGGGACATTTGGTCCTTAATTGGGAAAAGGATCATTTTCAGATCTCAGAACAAATTTGGTGTATAGATCTATATTCAGTATCTAGTATATTATCACTCTCCCAGATGAGTCAAAAGTTGCATGTCTACTTTTTAGGTGAAAGAATAATTTGTAGAAGGATACTGTGCTTAGGTATGAATATCGAACTAAAATCTTTATCTTCACATTCAAACTGTTTCATTTATCAACACTTGTTCCTTTAAAGTCATTATTTAATATGTTAAATAGTTTTATATTGAAACAACATATATCATACACCCCACACCTATGCAGGGCCACTACAAAAAGTTATATGATCCCCCAAAAAATATCACTTCGTGACATAAAAAAGTCCCGCCAAGTCCTTCCCCAAAAATATTTCAGTTCCCAAATTCATCCCTCCCTCCCTTCCCAAAAAATATATTAGTATTTATTTTGTGACCTCTCCCAAAAAAATTATTGAAATCAATTTATGGCCCCGCCTTTTATTCATTCACCTAAGTGCAACAGTATACTTATTAATAGCCTCCCCTCTCTCTTTCTTCTAATGTCCTCTTTCTTTTGTTCCTTGTTGTATGTTGGAATGTTTCCTTTACAAACTCAGAACTTAAGTCTTATTTCCTTCATCTTTTCACCGACTTGGGCTCTTGGAGTCGGTGAAAGGATGAAGGAAATAAGACTTAAGTTCTGAGTTTGTAAAGGAAACATTCCAACATACAACAAGGAACAAAAGAAAGAGGACATTAGAAGAAAGAGAGAGGGGAGGCTATTAATAAGTATACTGTTGCACTTAGGTGAATGAATAAAAGGCGGGGCCATAAATTGATTTCAATAATTTTTTTGGGAGAGGTCACAAAATAAATACTAATATATTTTTTGGGAAGGGAGGGAGGGATGAATTTGGGAACTGAAATATTTTTGGGGAAGGACTTGGCGGGACTTTTTTATGTCACGAAGTGATATTTTTTGGGGGATTCAAGATTTTCGGCGTGGCCAGAAAACGACTTTAACTGTTCGTAGGAGCCTCGCGCTTTCGTGAAACACAATCTATTTTCGCGTCTCATTACGAATTTGAAATAAAAATCGATAAAAGTTAGCGGGAAGTTTGCGAAAACAATAAAACAAAATACATATAAACTCTGTTTCGTGTTAATATAGGCCGGCTGGCTGGCGCTACTTGACGAGCGCTCGCCTCCCGGCGAGCTTGATACATACGTCATATAATTTTTTCTTCGTATGAACAAAATGCTAAGAAACATTAAAGATGCGTCGGCGTCGTTTAGAAGTTACATAATACCTGTATGCAAAAAACCCAACAACACAAGTATCAGTGTCTCGTATGATTTTTTTGGATTTTCAGGAGCTCCAAAAGAGTTCTTAGCTTGCACATGTTTCCGGCAGTAGGAACCCTAAATTATAACCATACACTGGTAATAGTGTTGAATTCTACTGCGCTAAGTAATGACCGTGGCCGAGTGAGTTAACGCGCTAGGCATTGCACTTATGGTGATTTGGGTTCGAGCCCCAGCGAAGCAGGAATCTGCTCTGTACTTGGAAGTTCGGGGTCCACTCATACCTCGTGAGGAAAAATGAGTAGCTGCTTTGATGTGACCAGTGCCGGAATCATAAGCAAAAAAATAATACAAGATATTGTATATTAAAGTTGCAAAGTCCTTTGATTTGCCCTACCCACTAAATTTTTGACATAATAACACAAAGAAAAAGCATTATTATTATTACTGAGCTAAAGTAGAGGAAGAAAGACGCATATAACAACACTGTTAGGACCGAAAAATAAAGTCCAAATAGCTACACCAAAGGGACAGTGGCCTACTACATACAAATAAAGCTGTGCTAATAAACATAATAGGAAGTAAACATACTAAAACTGCTTGTGCGTACTGCCAGGTGTTCATCTAGTCTAGAGTTCTAGACCCATTGAGAGTTGCGAGCCATCATTAAATAAATCATAGCTATCGCCGTCATCAATTTAAAACCTCAAAGTAAAAACTATTGCAGAAACAACTTACATCGGAGAGAACCTACTTACTATGCATAGAGTTTGCACAATATCGAGATGGGCAAGATAGGAGCTAAGCAAGAATTAGGTTTGTGTCTGAGTGGAGGGATATGCCTACTATATGGACAATGAACAAAATGTGCACGGTGTTTGTTCGAGTCTTGGACAAAATTAATTTTACTCTTATAATTTTGGTACACGGTTCAAATATTTATTACTCTTTCAAAATTGGTTGACTTACAGCCGTATTTATGAACAGAGAATTTTGTCTGAGCACTGACTTAAGCAAGGTATTGGCCAATAATATTAAATTAAATCATGCTTGAGACATTGCTCAGACGGTTTTTTCTGTTCATAAATACGGCTGTTAGTCCTACGCTGCGCGCTGGTAGTATAAATAAAGTATTTTAAATGTAAAATTGTAGGTTATTCCCTCTAGTATTCATTGAGCACTTGAGCAGGACTCGAATCATAATGGAAATTTAGGTGATGGTCACACTATTTTATTTGTTTAGGTATAGGAAGTCGTGTGATGTTCACACCATTTTATTCTGTTTAAATTTCCTCATCTTATGCCAGCAGCCACCAATTATAGAGAAATAATACCGAGTTCTTGAACAATGAGAAACACCCCGACTCACTTAAATTATGCAGCAAACCAATCTGAGAAATACGCACCCACCTTGCCTAACTCGACCGGTTTTACCGATCTACTCTGAAACTCCATGACATTAAATTTGCCTCGCTGTATTACTGCACCACCCCCTCTTTCTTCCTCAAAACTTTATTGATTATTACCAAACTATTTCAACTCAGAAATTCTCAGTTCTGTGACGAAAGAAAGGTTATTCCAAAATGAAGATAGACTAAAGCCATGTTTTTCTTATATACCTAACCAGACTTTACTAGAGTTTACATTTTGGAATATTTCTGTTTTTTTATTGGATTAGGAAATTTCCCCCCCTTTCTGGTAAACTCTAGTAAAAATTATTCCAGTTTTCGGGGAAGAGAAAAAATCTCTCTTCCATGGATTTTTACCAGAGTTTACTAGAAAATCGCCATTTTATTCATTTGTTTTTGTTTGAGTGGTGGTGGGGGTAACTAGACTTTACCAGAATGGATTAGGATTTGGATTCTGGTAAACTTTAGTTATATAAAAAAAAACACGGCTTAACACAGTTCTGTAGACTAGACTGACACAGTTCTCTTTACTAGATCACCTCAACCTTCTAGCCACTGTGGTAACCACCCTATCCATCTCACACATCATGACTAGGCCAGACCTCATCACCAATGAGTCTCTCTCCCCACTACAAAATATAATTATGTATAGTGTATACCCTCCTTGATAGATGACATAGCAAAGACACAAACCTGCACGGAAACGCTGCAAATATATTAAAGGGTCTTTTCCACACCCAATGATTTTTAATGAAATTAATAATCTGAGATCAATAAATAAAAAGTTATCATATTTGTGTTAATCACTTTCTTGTTATCACAACTACTCAAACTCGCTTTGCTAAATTTACGCTGAAACCGGGACTTGAACCACCGACCTCCAGGTTACAAGTCCGCGCCCTTATCCATCAAGCTACTGAGGTCGGTTTTATCAATAAATAATATGTTTATTACTCCCCAAAATAAAAATTTTATAATGAGGTTTAGGTAGCTACTTTTACTTTAATACCTCTGGAGGGCTACTGGCTACCGGTTGCTTGCGATCTACGGGTTGGCGATCCTTGTGACCTAGCACAAGGTGACGTGCATACCATAATTTTCCTTACTATCCATTAGAATACGCCCACTTAAGTATCCACTATCTTCTTCATTGGGTACCCTCTACCCAGCCATTAGGGAACACACGAACCTTGAGTTGCATAATCTCAGAGCAGGCAGTTCACCTTGAGATTCAATGCTGAACTTTACATTAAACACAACCTTAGTCGACACTGGACTAACTATTGGATTCTCTATACTGACTGATTGCAATGGCCCATGAACACCTATAGGTCTAATAATGGAACATTACTCATGCTCACAAGATGGTCCATTTTTTAGTAATTATAATTAGTTAGCTAACGACTCTACTTATGTAAACTGATTATAAGAACTAGAGTCCTCTGATTCCAACAGTTATTGATGACAATAATATATCCAAAAACCGACCTCAGTAGCTTGATCGATAAGGCAGCGGACTTGTAACCTGGAGGTCGGTGGTTCAAGTCCCGGTTTCAGCGTAGATTTAGTAAAGCGAGTTTGAGTAGTTGATGTGATATCACGATAGTGATTAACACAAATATAAAAAAAAAAAAAAATAATAATAGTTTGTTAACGACTCTACTCATGTATTTGTATGTATACTGATTATTAGAACTATAGAGTCCTCCTGATTCCAACAGTTATTGATGACAATAATACTCGTACATCCAAAATATGATGGTTTAAGTCATACTTTTGCTGGGATTCAAACCAACAGATGCCTATGCGATAACTACCATCAGTAATACTAGACTAGTGCCTTTGCCACTCGAATCTCTATACAAGAGATACGAGTATAAGGATGGATTTGTATCTTTGTTTGTGTGTCCAAATTGTCTAGCCCAATGGCAAGAGATAGCGAAAAATTGATAGGAGGTGACCCCAAGTGAAATGTACGTACGATTTAAGGAGCATTGTCAAAAGCCCAAAATTCGCACCGCACCGATAGTATATTATGTAGGGTAACTACATTTATGTATAAGGTCGTTGTATGCCTATAGTAAAATTATTGGATAATACTAAATTTTCTACTATACTATACCTAATTCAGATTTAAATACATCATTTTAGCACACTTACACTACACTAAACACGGAACAAGCCCAGCACTCTGTTCTGGGCGTCCAAAGGTTTAAAAACACATATCAATCCTTCCACTACCATGACATTGAACTAATCAGTGCTCAATTGATAAGGCGGCGGAATCGTAACCTGAACGTTGGTCGTTCTGTGTCCGGTGTAGGCAAAATTTTAGTAAGGCGAGTTTGAGTACCGAGAGACACACATCATGATTGTGATCAAGACCTGTGGCGCGTTGATCAAGGCATGCTCTGAATTTATAATTGAACTCTCCTGACAAATATAAGTCTGAGATAATAAAAACAGATTTACAGATGTTTTGACAAGCACATATTTGCCAGCATAAAACAATAACATTACCATTTAGGTAAGTAGGTACAATCTAGGTAATCTTGCTGAAGAAGAGCAAACAAACATGATTATGTAATATCTATAGGTACGTATTCTGTAATGAGCCAAATTGTTCTAGTTTCTGAAAATTACCAGTGACGCACAAGACAAATTATTTTAATAAATTACTGTCTCTTTCTTTGTATAGGGCGCTCTTTACACCTCGGCCGAGGTGTTTGATCATCGCAGCGTTAAGAGTTTACAAAAAATATTGTTGAGAAATTTCGTCTGATGAACCGTTGCCAAATGTATCAAGATTGCCAAATATCAAGGGGGGGGGGGAGGGGTAAGGATTCTAAAATATCGAACGCGCTAGCAAAAATTACTAGTAAGGGGTCAAATTTTCTCTTTGAGACAGACACCTGTAGAAATAGCAGATAGTGGCTATGTGGTTGTGTTACAGAAGAACTCAACATTTTGATTGCCATAGAAGGGAAAGGACTAGATTCAGACTGTGATCAACATGTACGAGTGGTTCTCAAACTCCTGGGAATTCCTTTAACTGGTTTATATCAAAAAGTTATGAGATATCGTCGTGTGACGTGTTGGAAACCTAACCCAGAGAGAAAAAAAAAAAAAAAAACAGTAGGTATCATCCATCTGTATCTACTCGTACATCGACGACATACATACCTCTTATCATATTAAGTAGGTATATTCAATTATTCATTAGGTACTTAAATTATATTTCATAGAGAATAAGCCTTTTGTAGCGAAAATATATGTATAGAGATTTCTTTTAGAAAAAAGTTCACAGTGACTGTAGCCGAGTAGATAGTGCACTCGCCTTGCACGCTGGTGACTCGAGTTCGATCACCGACAGGGTACAAAAATACTGCTCTTTGTATGACTATCTGATACTCTTAATGTAAATCCTGTGTTGTATTGTGGTGTAATAGTGTAAAAGAAATTATTCTTTATAATATACTACACTACATTAAATGGGACTTCCTGTCTCGAGCTGACAGTCTAAATAAAGCACTACTATACATACTATACTAAGTATACTATACTATACATTACAAAATAGAACAAAACACAAGGACAAGAAAGGAGCCTGGAAACCTACAAAAACATATATGCACTACCCGTGGACACAAACACACGAATAAACAACAATCATGATCCTATCTATCATAGAGCTCTAACGAGAAGGGAGTTTTATCCTCCCACTGAGCTGGATTTGCCGGCCCAACCAGCATCATGAGGATTTGAACCAGGGGTCACCTTTACCCTTCATGAGAATCACTGATGTCATTGATTAACTATAATAATAATATCGCCTTATTTATACTGCCCGATAAGGACTATTAAAGTCCCATTATTCCAGCAGTAAGCCCAAGACATATTATTATGTGGTAAAAATCCCAAATGGGAGGATAACTTGTCATATATCCATTATGTGTGTATTACATGGATATAATATCTCCTAATAAGTTCATTGCCAAGAATACTATACAAAATCAGAAAACTTTACCCGATATAAATATTGTCCGACCTCAGTAGTTTGGTCGATAAGACGGTGTATTTGTAACCTGGATGTTGGTGGTTCTGATCCCGAGTTAAGAAAATATTTAGCAAAGCGAGTTTGAATTCTTGTAATTAACACAAATATAACTAAATATTTTATAAATACTAATCTTAAAGGGTTGGTCTGCCCTAGATTGACATAGACGCAAATGAGGCAATAAGCTCGCCTTTTATAGTTATTGATTTTAGAATTTTCTCAATTCCTTATTTATGTTCTATTCTTATTTAAATGAATTTTCTATTGTTTTTTTTTTTTATTATTTGTGTGTTTCTTATGTATCTATGCCTTCTCAAGTAAAAAATCTATTCGATGTATTTAACAGGATGATACAATTATCTTAATAAGAATCTTTTTTCAAAGAACAAAATATCACAACATAAAATTTAATATGATGAGTAAATTTAATGAAACAATATCTCATATCGACGATTAAGAATATGCACTATTCTTTTGTCAATTGTCTTCAAGGGGATTTAAAAATAAAATTATTACTGTGGGTATTAACTAATTTTGAAAAAAAAACTTATATTTAAATTGAGATTAATGAATTTTCAAATGATAAGTGTAAAATTTATAGCACTTAAAAATTAAACAAATAACAAGATAATATATATGATCTCGAAGTGACCCATAGAATTTTATTTCAATATTAATTAATTGATTTTTATCAGAAATTAAATTTAATCCTCGCGCACTCACGTATTGTTAAAAAAAATAATTAAAAATCTTACTTTAAAAATATTATTTAAAAATTGTCTGTTACGTTCACCGCACTGAGATAGTTACGTGTTACATGGTTTGCTAAGCAGAAGGGGAGTACGTCACGAGATCTTGAGATACTTTCTCTCTTGTGCCAGGCTGAACATTGGGCCACAGATCTAAATATATCTAAAACTAGCTCTTTGCCCGTACTTCGCAACGGGACTTTAACTGAGTCATGGAGTGACTTCAAAATTAACTGTGTCGTGGTAGGTCAATTCTCATCGAAATTTAGTTGTCTTTTGCAGTTTGAGCTGTGGTAATGGTAACAGACAACCCCTAATAGGTATAGATAGGTAAAAGCACTGTAATTAAATAACCAATAAAAAAAAGCAGAAAGGAAGAGCAAAGAACACCTGGAATAGACTTCAGAAAATAGATTAAAGAAAATTGATCTTGTGAAGTATCTGATACAGAAGAGACTCAGAGAGAACAGAAGGTATCATTTGTGGAAGAGAAGGGTAGACTCTGGCTGCAACGGGAGCTGAAAAGGAATTCATTCATTCATAGGTTGCATCTTCGTAGCCGAAGGTTGCATCAGTCAATATTCAATATAGCATTTCTCCATTCTTCTCTCTGCTCCGCCAATCTCTTGCATTCTCCATATGTTCTTGTGTTCCTTGATATCATCAGACCATTTCCTTCTCTGCCGTCCTCTGTCGCGGGTGCCAGCAATTTTTCCTTCTAAGATGTTCAACAACCACTCTCCACTTGAACCTCTCATAATATGCCCTGCAAAAGCCATCTTTCTTCTTTTAATTCTAGGGAGTAAGTCAAATGAGTTCTTTCCAATTCTTCTCAATATTTCCACATTCTTTACTTTGTCAGTCCACTTGACCCTGAGTATTCTCCTGTAACACCAGTTTTCAAAAGCTGCTATTCTCTTACTGATGTAATTATCGATTGTCCAAGATTCACATGCGTAAGTTAATGTAGAGAAGATATACGTATTTAAGAGTCTAAGTTTTGTATTTAAATTAATGTTTCTTTGTAGAATTTCTTTGTGCTTCCAAAAAGTATTCTTTGCAATACCAATACGCTTCTTCACTTCTTCTACACACCGGGCATCTCTGGTGATATCTGCTCTCAGGTATGGATATCTTTTTACTTCTTCTAATGTATGTTGGCCTAGTTTGATGGTTGACATTTCTTCTGGATGTATATTTTTTCTTACTGTCATTGTCTTCGTTTTTCTCATATTTATTTTCATTCCGTATTTATTACATACTTTGTCTAGTTGCTCTAGAAGTCTTTTCAGCTCGTCTTTAGATTTTGAAATTACTAACGTGTCATCAGCATATCTGAGATTGTTTACTATTCTTCCATTGAATAAATTAAGGAATAAATTAAGGCAAATATTTGAAAGGAAAAATTCTTAAAAAGCCATACATGTACCATTGTTTCTACTGGTCACGATCTCTTCGAAAAAGTTTTAAAAAAGGGCCCATTTTGCGAGCAACAGGCGAAATGGACCCTTTTTTACACCTTTAAACACCTTTTTACAGTCTGTCCCGGTAGCTCAGTGGTAAAGGCGGCACTCTGTGAATCCAGAGATTCCAGAGTTCGCGGACTCGAAACCCAGCCGGGACATGACAAGTTATCCTCCCAGTTGGGATTTTTAAAACATAATAATACGTCTTGGGCTTACTGCTGGAATAATGGGACTTAATAGTCCTAAGCGTGCAGTATAAATAAGGCGATATTATTATTATTTAAAATGTAATGTTTTTTTTTACATGAAAATTTTGTGTTGATTTTGTGGAATTTTGTGCAGCAAACCCTGAATTTTGTGCTCAAACGCCAAGGGGTGAAAAAAGGACTTTGAATATACCACTTTTTGTTCTGTCAATGAAGTTGTGCAACATTCAGCGAGGTTAGGATTTGGATGATTTACCATTCAAATTCGAAAATTCGGCAATTTTGGTCCAGTGTGCAGGAGAAGTTACTAAATGTAGGTATTATTCTTTATTCTGATGCTATGCTGGTATAAAGCTGGGAGTACTTGATACGGATTCAATACAAGGTCAATCCAGTTATTTTTTAAAAGCTGGTTTAACACTAGACATTGAGAAATTACTGTTTTAGGATGGAAACGTGCTAATCATATGAAATCAGGAAATTATCTCATATTGTACTAGCGGACTGCACACGCTTTGCCGAGTCACACATGCGCCAACGCATTGCCGAAGGTTCGAACATGAATGGTAATCCATTAGGTCCTAACCTCACTGGTTGTTTCCTAACTCCTGTGACAGAACAAGAACAACTGATGTATCCAACATCCCTTTTTGCATTGCTTTTTTACTATTATTATTATCAACTTCAGCCTTCTCATCTTTTCCTTATATGTAACTGCTAAATTTCCTCGTGTTTTTGATCGTGTCGCAAAATTTTCCAGCAGACATCTTTAGCACTCTCAATTTTAATGTTGGTCATCTTCTTTCCACAGATGTTGTATGGCTACATAAAGGTCAATTACCTACAAATAAAATTATACATATTAGGTACATATTTTATTTTAGTAACAATGTTATAATAATTCTTGCTCTTTTTTCTCTAAGGTCCTATGATCAGATTTCCTTATATTAATATTAACTGATTCTCGTGGTACTTGTGTGCAAAATTTATTTATTCTTTTATTAACTTGTTTAATCCTAAATGATTTGTTTATTTATGTTCTGCAAAGCAACTTAAATTAAAAAAAAAAACATGAAACCTCTTGTTGAGTCTAGTCCAAGATTACGAAGTAAAATGATCTTATTGTAAGTGCCAACGATAGAATGGGTTTACTCCGGATTTCTTTGAAGGTGTGGACTTGTAATGGATATTTTCTACAATAGGACCGTTGATCTTCTTGCCTTGAACTTAAAGATTTTTGACCTTAAGGATGGGCACACGAGATTCTTTGTTAATAATAATACGATTGAGTAGATCTAAATCTAGCAATGCTGTCATACTCGTAGATGTCAGAGCTGACACTTGATACTTCTCCAAGGAAGAACAGGGTAGGAGAAGTAGCGGTAGAAGTGAGTATGAAAATGAAATGGCTAATACGTTCTCGTTTTGAGAAGTTTACTCATCGAGAAGGCGGTGGGCGTGTACCTATAACCTGGAGGTCGGTGGTTCGAGTTCTTGGTAAATAAGTTAATTTATAATATTTGTAATCACTTTCGTGATATCACAACTACTCAAACTCGCTTTACAAAATCTACGCTGAATCCGGGACACATCAAACAACTCCCGGTCATTTCGAAAACCATTAGACATTTTGCTGCTAAATAATTATTATTGATGAGGGATCGTTCTTAACTTCTGTATATTTTAGAAGTTCAGAATCTGCAATATTTCCAGATCATTTATTTTTGATATACAGATGCACAGATGTAGACAACAAAGGATTTCACTGATAACTACTTCTTGACTAGACTGCTGATGGTAATTCCCTGTCAATCGTAACTCAACAAACGTAAACAGCTTCTTCTCGCTACATTCATACGAATATAATGGATGAAAACAAATTTAATGTTACATGAAACATTATTCTTTTCAGTAAATATGATAAATAAAACCGACTTCGTAATCCATTAGATTGATTTGTGATTCCAGATACATCATTTGATCCGTCAGTTTGAATAGACCACTTATTTAGAAAATCAAATGGTTATTCCCATAGAACTATTAAACACGGCGATAGCTGATGTAAAAAAAGAGATCAAAGTAAATGAATCAATTTACTACCTCGTGATCAAAGCAATAGTTTCAAGCAAGATTTCAAATGAATGAAATTCTTATCCTTGTATGGACACTACAACCTGATGGTCTTACCAACCAACATCCTTTGGAGCTCATAAGATCATGTTAAAGGAATCAATTTATCAGTGATTATTATAATATTTCCAGACAAGCTTTCAAATGAATGAAATTCTTAAGCTTGTATGGACACTACAACCTACAACCGGATATAAATGATGATCTTAATTAGAAACCAACATGATTTGAACCTCATGAATCATTGTCTGGGAGGAAAATCACATGACTTGATACCAACCGGTCCAAATCTGGAGCGCTAATTCCTGGAGACATCAGTCTCTTAGTGCATCCGGTGTTAAGTCGTATACTACATTTCATTTTCTCTTCTAAACAAAATTATTGCATTTTTGTTTTAAATGGATCTGTAAAGCCATTTAAGC
Organism: Bactericera cockerelli; assembly: GCA_024516035.1. Lineage (NCBI taxonomy): Eukaryota > Metazoa > Arthropoda > Insecta > Hemiptera > Triozidae > Bactericera > Bactericera cockerelli. The sequence goes on from JAMCCL010000043.1 coordinate 40,784, forward strand.
TACTATTGACTGAATGAAGTGAGTGTCCTAGAGTCTTCATTTCAACAACTTGTTGTACAGAGGCTTGGCGCGAAATGACCCTTTTTCCAATACTTTTTTCTTCTTCTTCTTTTACTCTGTCTTATCCCGCAAGGTCGACGTTGTTTAACCTCATGGTTGAAGTTGGTTGATTTTGGAACATTTTTACGGCAGGATGCCCTTCCTAACACCAACGATTCAATTTGATTTAACGTACTGGATTAGGATGGGGTTTTACCCTCCATTCGCTGAGAATCGTACCAGCTACCTACATTAACCTCAAACAGCCTGGGTAGGACCGAAAACGCCAGCCTCACGTGTACGGAGGGAACATAATTTTCTGTGTGAAAAGTCTCCTCCAACCGGGGATAAAACTCGGGACCTCTGGACTACGGGCAGTAGTCACAACCGTTACGCCATGGAGGCTGGCCCTTTTTCCAATACTTTGAAGATGACTTATTCTACCTTTTAACTTCATTATTGAAAAAATACAGGTATAAGGTAGGTAAATAAATGAAAAATTGCATATAAAAATTTCATTAAAAAATTTAGTGAGATCTACAGTACACAGAACAACTAGGAAACTCAATATATTTCAGCAAGATAGGGGTGACATTATAAGCTATGTTGCACATTGCATAGTTCGACTGCTTAACAGGCGTTCACAAGAGAAAAAACAAGCATCTTCTCTCTTCTATACAAACATAATCTGTTTATAAATATATAGATTTGCTTATTATTTCGGTTTACTGATTTCGAAGAAAATTCTGTTTCATCCAAACATGTGAGGCTGTCCTCTCCGGACCTACCCAGGCTGGGTGAGGTTACTGTGGGTACTGTGGGTAGCTAGTACAATTCCCAGCGAATGGTGGGTAACACCCCCGTCCTAATTAGGACTTGAAAACCAAATTGAATCGTTCGCGTTAGGAAGGGCATCCAGCCATAAAAAGCGTGCTCCACCCTACCAACCTCAACCATGAGGTTGAACAATGTCGACCCCAAAAGCAAAATAGCTAATATGGGATAAATGCAAGAGAGATATATGGGAGAAGGTAGTACCTATATCTTATTTTTTTACAAACATTATTTGTATATATTTTTGTCCTTACAAATAAATAATTAATTAATACGAGGATTAATAGGTAATATTTTATAATAGGGTCTCTACTGGGTGGTTGAGACTAAGTTATGAAATTTTCTTTTAATGCAAAATGAAATAAAATCTCCACAATGTTTTAACCCGTGAGTACACGCACATAGGGAAAAATTCTCACACGCTCGGCAAAAACGCTAGAACTTGATCGATATTGGTCCTAACCTGTAGGGACCTGGAGTAGCTGTTGATAATATGTTTATCTAGATGTATCCACAGTCCCTTGAGCTATTTTCAATTTCTGTTGCCCGTGACGTAGCGAAAAGTTCAGATCGGTCTGAAATGTGAGATTTTTTTTCATCGCGCGTGTACAGACGTAACTTTTTTTTTGTTCGAGTTTTTTTTCTGTTACTAACTATTTAGTTTAATTTAATTAATTATTTATAATAATTAGTTTTAATAATTAATTAATATAATAATAACAATTTTTTTATATAAAGAAAAATATTTTTTTAAAGAAAATTAGTGTGTTTATCTACCAAATTCGTGATTGTTCACTATTGTTATAATAATTATTATAATGATTTTTAACTAACAAAATATAAACTTTTAAATAACATTAGTAAAATTTCTATGTAATAATATTAGGTAGTTAGGTACCTTCCTACACTTTTTTTGCTAGATACTGAAATAATTAGTATTCTTTGTAATCTTTCTCCACCTACTATAATGGGTACCTACCTACCTACTTACCTCCTGGTATAATCTAAGTACATTTTTTTTTTATCGTTTCTGTTTTTAGCTTTTAGAAGTACCTAAACAAATATAATTACATAATATTCTTGATTATAAGATATACTGCGAATTGCCCTACAAACTTAAGTCACTATGGCTTACGATGAACAAATTTTGGAAAATAAAAAAAAATTCAAATCAGGGGTTCGAACTGCAACCATTTGGAAAAAAAATTGCTAAAATTACTTTAAATATCTTTTTAATACATAAGTCAACTTAATGTATCTTAAAAATATTATATAACTCTTCAAGCAGAACGAAATACAAAGCAAAACCAGGTGTGAGAATTTTTTTCATCGCGCGTGCATTGACGTTCGGATTTTTAGCGCGTGTACTCACAGGTTAATGAGCTTTTTTGTCGAAAGCTTTTTACTCAAAATGGTTTCTGTTTAAATACCTCGGTATATGATGTACGCAGTGTATCATGTATGCAGCTTAGAATCATTTTCAAACACTACTATGTGCTAAGGTAATCAATCAGGAAAAAAAACCAATATTGTTTTTTTATGACGGAATTTTTTTGTAAGTTAACTTTATCAATTATATTACAATAGCGGTAATTCCAAGGATTGGCCAGGACCCTAAAATTCATGAAGTGGGGCTTTCAGCACTGAATGTCACCATGCCCACTTGAATAGCCTGAATCCTGACATACCTAGCATACCTGGATTTCTGATACTGACCCACATATTTTAATACTTGGGTCTGGTTGTATGGATAAAGAAAGATAGGTTGCTCATGGGATTCTGCTCTGTAACTTCAACTATCAATAGCAACCTACGTCATGTCTATCCTTGAAGCACAGACATGAAGTAGAGATATCTTGTTTTTGTTTAAAATCTTAGATTGTCCCGAGCTAATCCCTGAGATTTCTAAAATAAAGAGAAAACAAGCAAGCAAGCAACACTGACCTATTCTCAACCAAAACCTTCAAGGCTAATATAGGCCAGACTAGTTCGATTAATAGTTATCCTACAAGTGATTAGTACCTAAATGATTCATAAAATGATTAGTAGACACTGGCGGTTATGAGACAAGACGAGAAAAGTTAAAAGTTAAGTCCGGCAAAGGCTTGATACCTAATACAATTGAGTGGAGAAGCAAAATGGTCTATAAAGATAACTTTTGAGCGCGCGATTAGCTCAGTGGTTAAGCATTCGCTTGCCATGCAGGAGGTTCCGGGATCGAACTCCCGTGCCGACAAAAAATTGTATTCTTAATTTGGTTACAATTGTTTGTAAGGGATACCTTCCGGTACGCTCGTGTTGACCCAGCACCTAAATGGGAAGTATTGTGTCACTTCTCGCCCATCAGAGGGGAGGCATACTACGGGATGGGTAGGCTACAACACAGACCACAAGCGTCTACAGTAGCTCCTGTTTTATGGCTACGAAATAAAAAATGAGTGTTTCATCATCTTACATATTAAAAAAATAGTTAAGTGCATGCTTGAAAAAAATAGTGAAGTGCATACATAAGCTGATAGAGGAGTATTGAAAATTGAATCTGTCACAGAGGAAAACTAGTCCATATGAAATTTGGAACAGTGAGTGCGCTATGTTGAAAAAAAAGAAAACTTCCAACAAAATCACACATTTTAGAGAAAACAAAAACGGTCCAAGTAGCACAGACCAGAATTTTAAATATGTCACAAAGACTAATTTGCTTCCAAGCCCTTCAACGGTATTCAAAGTTTTGATAAGACAAGACCAAATTCAAAGAGATTAACTTTTGTTAGATTTGAAATACTTAATTTGATAAATTACCTAATGAATGTAATGTAATATGAAACCTTGTTAAACCCTGTTTAAATATTCCAGAGGAGTAAGTACATTTTAACGTTGCTAACTTCTAACAATGTATAACACTTCATACAATAAGTATTACAATGTATCATAACAAATTATGAAAATGTTTTGTCAGCTGACCTCCACCTGGGTATATTTGTAAAATATTTATTAAACAAATAAAGCACATTTTGAATTGAATTGAATTTGATAAATCTAATATTATAAAACTATTTGTTGTTTATAAATGCCATTGCCGGACTTAATAAAATAATGTTAATTGTTTTAGTCCATTACCCAAAAGAGCCTATCCCAGTCAAATGATCAAATTTACCTTTCTTTGTTGTTAGAATTTTCCGGACATTTGATAGTTTGGAGCGCTGTCGGCGGACCTTTTGAATCCAACCTTTGTTCTTCATACTGGATCTACTGACCTTCCTTTTAGGAAGATAGCTATAAAATGTGAAGACAAACTTTTGTTTGATTCGGTAGTCGATGTACTTAACTGTACAATGTATATACGTCATACAGTCATACCTGTATGACGGAAGAGAATGCCGTTGGCATTAGCACCGACCTTGATCAAGTTTTGTTTTATTAATTTCAATTTCTATGTATGTATATATTCTATGTCATTTGTAAATAAAACTTGATCTAACATGTTTAATAATACCTGCATAGGTTCAATGTACCTACTCCCTATGGGACGCTTAGGCTTTTTTCGATTATCAAAAAAAAATCATATTTTATGCAATTGGACGATTAGAAAAGTGATTTTGATACGAATAGAACGGCAATTATCATAATTTCCAAAACATCACATCCTCTGGTGTCCCATAGGGGGCACATTGACCCTACTTAATAAATACTTTTTTTATTAGATATAACTCAATTTTTGATTTCTATTAACTTTATGAAATTTTATTCTTTAGTATTGAACTTTTAAATTCTATGAATAAATTCAAGTAAGTAAAATTACCGTCTTTGCTATCAATATCAATGAACTCGTTTCTGGCTTATTGTCCCTGACAATGAGTACGTAATTACGTATTAATAGAGCTATTAAGGCTATGTTTGGTTAGTAATATAAAATGGTTAGGTGCTTTAGAATTTGGTTGACACTTACATATATATATTTTGTTGTTCACTATCTGATTGGTCCACGTCGACCCACTCGTCACTCGTATCGTTGAAACAAGACACTGTGAATGTGGACAATGACAAATGAAATTCAATATTTACACAAAAAAGTCCGTCGACAAAAAGTTCTTTGTTCAGAAACATCTCTGGATTTTGATCAATTTTTCTAATGCAATAAAAACGAGACCCCAACATAATATCTCTTCGGTTGTCTAGCGAAACACCTCCGCATCCCAAAATTTATTATAATTACAGTAATTATAATAAATTATAATTAAATCCCAAAATTATAATAAATTATAATTAAATCCCAAAATTATAATAAATTATAATTAAATCCCAAAATTATAATAAATTTTAATTAAATCCAAAATATATTATAATTACAGTCATAGCTAAGAAAGAAAGTTACTATACCCCAAAATCTTATTAGTATTTTTAACATCTTCGTATAATAATATTATGAAATTTTATAGTTTGAAGTAGAATAATATTATAAGACAAATCAAATCATCATGCACATAATTGAATATACAGAAGAGCGCTGATTATCCGAAAGCTGGTTGTCTGAAACTTAGGAAGCAAAAAATATAGCAGGAGGAAGAATATCGCAGATTTTCGTTGCACGAGACAGGTGGTTTAGGAAGGAGTATTCATAACACAAATAAAACTGATGGCTCTTTTAATTTCAGTGTGGTTAATGTTGTACCCGTCACTAAATTGTTCATTAAAAATTACATCTACTTAATTACAAAAATTAAAATTAAATAACGTGTTTTATCTGATCCATCCTACTATCCTACTAAGAAAAACAATTGTTTCATGAAATGTTCTATTAATCTATTATCAAACACCCTTGCAAAAATTGTTTCGGATAATCTACGCTCTTCTGTGGTTTCACGGTTTAATTTCCCAAGCTTTAAAGGAAACCTAGTGACCTTCTATCCCAAGTGCCAGAAATAGTCTTGTGATATCTACATAAATATCTAAAAAATTGTAACAAGAGGATCCCACCAAATGTGAGAATGTATTGAACCAAATAAAATTTGTAGGTATTTAGGTCTACATATTTTTTTAAAAATTAAAGAAAATATTTTTTTTTTACTTTATTACATGACATACAAATATTTACAAGGCAGGATACAAATAATCGGTGCACTCTCTAATGCTTCTTCTAATTACTAATATATTTATATGTACGTACATATGTATGTAAGTAAGAAATGAAAAGTATAGGTAACACCTTTATAACTAAATTTACCTGTGCTGATGGAAGAATTATTGGATAGGAGACTTGGTGCTTTGATGCCATATATGCTATTGTCCTTCTCACAGAAACTGCCACATTCGGATGCTGCTTTAATGGATTCATAGCAGTTGTCTATCTGAATAACATTGAGGACGTCATCATAGGTGTCATCTTGTATACTAATGTAATGGTTTTCATCTTTCACGCCAATGATGCTTTCATAATTGTAATGTGATTCACCTTGATCACGTTTTATTGGTTTCACAATTGTGGCATATTTGTCATCGATATTAGACAATATTGGTCTTGTTCTTTTATCAGGTAATTTGTAACTCTCCCTAGGAACTTTTGGCTCATGATAAAGATTCTCTCCGTCACCTCGTCTTAAAAGATCCGGTAAATTTTTATTTTCACAATCTTTTGCGACGTTTTTAGATATTTTGGAAGCTTCTATAATGTCAATGTCAGGATGTGTACTTCTTACACTCGAGCTGTTTTCAAGCTTTTGTTTATTATTCTTCTCAGGTAACTTTGGTAATACATCATTGATGTTGTTTGTACAAGGGAACTTCTTTTTTGGTGGAATTTGAGTATACATTTTTGGGGGAAAGTAGTTTAATTCTTCATAAGTGTCATCAATGTCACTATGATTAAGGTTGGGAAGGCTTTGGTAGGTTGTTGAGGTATGATTATTTGCATGCAATAATGAGGTATTTTTAACAACATCATTTTCTTTTTTGGCATTGTTATTGATCTCAATGTAGGTATAGATTTCATAATCTTTCTCATTGGCATGATCGTCCACTATTGTTTTACTGTTATTTATTAATATTCCATTATTAGATTTTGTTTCTTTACTTATTGATCTCCATAAAAAAGAATTGTTTGGTTTAGAACCAACACTAGTGCCTTTATCACTTTCAACAGGACAACTTATAGGATTATGAATATTTTTTTCTTCAATTCTAGGATTTATATTCGTTGATTCAGTAGATTGTACATTGGATTTTTTACCAATAACTACTATGGCATCTTTATCGTAGTATTTAGATTCTGTAACCTCATCATTTATTTCTTTATTCTGGAGGTTTAATATATTTTCAAAGTCAGAACTTATTTTGGGTATTGATAATCTATTATTTTTAATGATTTTATCGTCTGCCTCTAAAGGCTTCCCATTTTCATTGACAATTGAGGTATTGCTTTTGAGATTTCTACTAACTGTACCAGATTCATTTTCATTGCTTTTGTCACTGTTTACCGACGTATCAAATGTGTGACCAAGCCTTTTGCAACTTCCTGTAATTTTTGTCCTACATCGTATTTTACTATTTAGCTCACTTGTAGATGTATTTTTTTCAACATATCTTTCTATTTCATTAGCTTTTGACTGACATTTAAAATTATTCGTTTTATTGTGTTCATTGTAACGTAAATCTTCTTTGCAATTGTTATCTTGAACGCTCATGTCTGTAATAGATTTTCTACAATTTTGTGGCTTTGGTTTCAACTCTGGTTTCAGACTATTGTTTTTATTTATTAAATGTTTATCTGATAATTTATGTTGATAGCTATGGTCATACAAATTACTAAAATGGTTCAAATTTGTCAAAGAAGTGTGTCTCAAGTTCTTTTTAATGTTATTTAGAAAGTTTCCACACTCATTTCTAGAAGTCTTTGAAAGTTCATTTTCACTATTGTGTTTGAAATTTGTATCTACAGAGGACCTTCGAAGTTTGCTAGTATCCTTATCAGTGAATACTTCCATACTTGAGGTAGGACGTAATTGTGGTGGTTTTAAACATACTTCACAAGAATTTTCCTTAGTCACCCTTTGAGATCTTTTTGACGGGTTGTTTATTCGATTATGTTCAGTGTTAGTTTCTTTATTAGATTCGCATGTTGATGTTACTCTTTTGACTTTTTGTCCTGAGTTTTGTCGTAGTATTATAATTTTTGGGTTCTTCTTCAAATGAGCATTTTCTTCATGTGTAATTTTGACTGTAGATCTTATTTTACATTCATTGTCATCAATTTTGTTCTGTTCATTTCGATTAGACTGTTCAAAGAGTCTGATAGCTTCCTTGACAGTATAAGATATATCATTGATACTATTATTGCTGTCTATGCTGTGTTTCCTCTTTAAAATAATGTGGTGCCTACTTTTTTTATCTCTATCATTAAGAATAGTATTGAATTTGTCGGCTAATTCAGCAACCGTAGAGGTTTGTTTGTTCCTATTTTTGGTTGCGACTAGTTTTGGCTGAACATGACCATGGTTGTAAGCATGCTGTTTTGTTTTAAAGCTGACCTTTCTCGGACTGTTTGTTATCGTGTTGACAATATTCACAGAACTCATTTTGTTCTTTTCATTAGGAGTTGTTGTTGTAGGCGTATCTACGGTGATTGATGAAGAATTTTCAGCTTCAGGTTCTATCAGTCTCGCCATCTTACGTAAAACTATCCTTGCTTTTACATTTTAGTGTGATCTGAAAGCAAAGAAGAAATAATAATTATATTGAAGTTAATATAAATTACCTAGTTCGAGTTGGTCATTCAATACATTCTATAAATTTGAATAAATCATGCACACAATCAACAAATATTTGTTGAGACTGCGTTTTATTTACTAAGTCAACCGATCTCTAATCCATTTTTAAGGCCCCTAAGGTCTCGTTATAGGAATTTTGTAAATAATAGTTGGTACTTTGATACTCATTTTAATTCGATAAAAGGCTCAGTAATAAAGTTTTCTTTTTCTTAATATTTTGGAAAAATTCTAACCCCGTAAGTTGCACTGTAATTAATAGAAAAACCTAATAAAGGACTTAAATTGTCACTAGCCATTTGATCCTCCATTCATGACTGAGAAACTAGGGGTAAAACATACATCGCATAGAATCATACCAAATATCTGATCATCAGTTTTATCAATAATGCTTTTCTGCTCAGAAAGCATTTCATTTGTTCGTGTTGAGATGACTCATTGATTGGGTATTTGATAATTTATCGTGGCAGCACGTTTTTTCCCATGTTCTTGGTGTAGGTACAGTTGAAAAAAAATGCAATTGGATGATAAGAGTCCAATTTTGTTGACTAAACTCGTTTTTGTGTTGTATAAAATCAGAGGTAGAGGCAGAGCTGGACCAGAGTGAACTGACGTGACGTGGGATGAATCATTCAAATTCTGTTTACTGCGAGAATGTGGTCGATATGTTTTAATACCTGTTAGCTATATACCTATTATACCTATACGCATCAAACCAGCTTTAATTATACTATCCTCTAACCCAGAGGTCGTTGTCTTCTATCTCATATTTATCTTCAGTATAGCAACCTCCGTGGTGTAAAGATTATTACTACAGCCCATGCCGTGGTCCAGAGATATTACGTTCGATCCCTTTAGGCAGAATTTTCTAAATAATTCTGAAAATTGTGAAATAAAGAACCCGTGAGGTTAGCATTTCCGTACCAACCTAGGCTGGGTGAGTTTAATGTGGGTATCTGGTACAATTCCCAGCGATTGAAGAATGAAACCTCCTCTTTTATTAAGATGTCTTATAAAAGTTTTGGCACTGTTGGCCCAAAAAAACTTAATTAGCGTCCATATAATCCTTTCATTATAATGAAATAGGTATCAATGGCTACCTTGAGCCTTTTATTACAAACTGGTTAAAGTCCTACAAGACATGGCCCAATGATCACACCGGACCTCTTTTAGATATATTCTGACTGTTCATCATTCATAATCATAGTGTGGCGTCATCGTGAACGATGGTAGCCAGACAGTGGAGGAATGACTCAGCACTTTTACCACTGTCTTTACAAGGAGGCTAATAATTGACAAGGGCAGTCAGAACCAAGTCAATACTGGTCTACTCCCTGTTTATAGTCCACCAGCCAGACTACAAAATTTTCTGTCTGTTCTTCTGTTCCTCCAGACTGTTCATCATTAGGGGCTACAAAATACCGAAATAAACTAGGGGTCGATTCTCAATTCTTGAGAAGAATTGCGGGAAAACCATCATTCCATAATTTCTATGGGCCAAACTTGTTCAGTTAAATAATTTGATAAAAATAAAAGGTGTCGGTAATCTTTTCAGCCGGATTTTCTTTGGCGGCCTTGAGCCGGCGGCGGTCCATACATAATTTTCTTCGCCCAGCCTGGGTCGGGCTGGGTGAAATTAACATGGGTTGCTGGTGTGGATCACAGCAAGAGGAGGGTGGTAAATCCCCGTCCTGCTGATGAATAATTCAGGACGTAAAAACCCAATCTGAACGACTGAATCCTCCTTGTCGACTCGACTACAATACAAATAATTATGACTACAGTTTAGACTAGAAGCGGTATCGTTAAAACGATAGAGAGTAGGTATATTATCATGGTGATGAAATAACTCCTCACCGAATGAATGTACATACTTTCTATGAAAGAACATACGTACGTATACTCATGAAGTCCGATTTTTGCTTGTGATAGACGACGCGACGCGCGGCAAATGGATCGATAATTTTTTTATGAAAATATTTTTTATTTGTTGGAAAACACTGAAACCATATATACAGGGTGTTCATAAAGTCCTTCCGCACCCCCGTATCACAAGAACGGCTAAAAATAAAGAAAAACGCAAAAACCCATATTCCGTCATTCATTGGGGGATTATGTTTCAGCAAAAAAAAAACCTACACTGCCCCAGTCAGGCGCACTCACCAAATTTAAAATCTCAAATAGAATGGTATGTCTTGTGGCATATTGTATTGAAGGGGTTATAAAGAAAAGATTATTGCAACAAATTTCAGTGAGCTACGACATACCGTTCTCGAGATACAGGGTCGGCCGTCCTGGCTAATATCCCTATGTTCTGACCTATAACTCGTTAACCATAAGTTTCAGAAAAATAAAATTTTACTCCTTTTATTGAGACCTTTCGAACAAGGTATAACTCAATATGTTTTTCAGTTAAAACTTTTTCAGCCATTGGTCCGTGCGTCCGTCTGTCTGTGTGTGAGCACGATATCTCGAGAACGGTAAGAGCTAGAGACTTGAAATTTGGTATGGAAATTATTTTTATACACCAGACGAACCACGAAACTTTCGGCCGCAGGGCTGCAAAGATTAGCCGCTAGCGCCGCTTCTTTGAATTGGTTAAAAATACAAAAAAAGTTGGAGAGTAACATTTTCTAATATTAAAATAATAATAGGGGTCTATTTTTATCATTTTCTCGATATCTTGAACTTTTTGGACTTCGGCCTCAATTTACCGGTATTTTGGGGGGACCCGCTTTGACTAACTTTTTTACTATTCATCCTAGATGGGGGTCGTGACATATCAAATTCAATGATTTTGAAGTGCTGATTATGAATTTGGCATTGATTTTTAGCTATCTGTTACCGTTCAGTGGTAGTCAACTTCTTTTTGGGAGAGAAGGAAAAAAGTAATGTGATGTTTACACCAGATTTTTTTTCTTTCTTTTTTAATAAATAAAAGGGATGTTTTGCTTTTAAGAGATGAAAAAGTTGTTTGTTGGAAAAGCACTAAAAATATAACCATCATTGTCATCTGTCAGTCATGAAATATCCGTTTATAGGATTATGATCAAGCGTAGCTCTCATTACAAGGTGTTATCAGAGCATGCATTAAGATGCAATCACTACAATGTGATAAGAGCTGATTATTGTTTCTGCATGCGATTACTCTTTTTTCTTAGCTGGAAATTTGATAATTATTTTTTGCATATTTTTATTCTTGGTAATGGACCGATTTGCCAGGCCAACACACACACAAACAAACAATCATACATACACTCTAACACATGCACAGAGACATTAGCGTATGACACCTTCGAAACGGTCGAAAATAGGAAAACAAAAGAGTGGCCGTCAAACTATCAAGAAAATTATCAAAATTAGATATTTCTATTACCATTTTTAATTAGGAGACCAGCCACGGGGAAAAAACCATATCGGCGACAAAGTGCCGGATTTTAAGCTAGTCTTGTATAAAATCGAAAAAATCCAGTTTAAAAAAATCGAAAAATTCAACACACTTAAATGGCTAATCGTCAAACATGACCCTGTTAGAAAACTGAACAACACGGCTTTTTATGTACCTAATATATGATCAACGCAGGCAAATAGGGTCATCTCGGTGTACTAGATTACAAGTACCGTTTGACCACTCTCAGATTGAAGACCACAAGAAGAACAATATTAATTAGCACCAGCATCCAGTGGCTCAGCTACCAGGTCAGACGATGAGAAGTTGTAACCAAGCGCTGGTACATGGATTGCTATCTTGCAGAACTCGGTAGTATCCGATGCTATCCGATACGGATCTAGGTAGTATCGGATTCTTATCTTCAGCCCTAGATTATACCACTCAACATAGGTACTTATTTTTCTAAGAATCAGTCTGTAAGTAAGTTATATGATTTCTTTGAGGTGAAACAAGAGTCTCTTCCTATTGTTTGTGGGTAGCATAGCATTACTAGCACTTTTCTATCTCTGGTCATTACTCATCACGACTCATTTATCCCTACGAAGTATGAGTGGGACCTGGACATGTAAAGAACAAAGTAGATCTTTTCTATCTAAGAGCCGGACTTTGAACCTAAGTCACTACTAGCACGCAATCTACAAGGTGACTACAACCAGGTAGTAATATCGTATATTGTTATCTTCATTTCCAGTCGTGTTGATTGTAGATACAACTCGAAAAAAACATTTTTCTAGGAATCACTATCAGCGATTTAATTCACAGAAGTAGTAACCTTCTCTAAGGTGGTACGCACTTGTCTTGCATGTAGTTGACCGCGCACTGATACCGGAGAGACAGCATCCGACTCCTCTAAATAAATGGGTAACCAACTGCACCGATGCGATGGTCAACTGCTTCTCTAACAATTTTAGGGCCACAAAAACTGAGGGCGTGAAATGAAAAATAGATGTGAACGTTTGTACATTATTTTATTAGGACTTGGGAAAAGTTTTAAAGTACAAGAATGATGTGTAGCTGAAGAGTGTCAGTTGGAGAATGGGATCGTTGGACCAGTCTGCTCAGAGGAAGACTGGCCGAAGTAACACTGGTTCAAATTCTCCAATATTATCACATTCACCCCAGCTTTCAGAAGTTGAGATCTGCGAAACGAACGGGTGCCCTCTTGTTCCGAGTTGATCTTCTGGGGTTTGGATTGTCATCATTCTGTTGGTCGTCATAAGGAATATCATTGTTTGGAATATCGTCATTGGGAATATCATTGTTTGGAATATCGTCATTCGGAATATCATTGTTTAGAATATCATCATTTGATTGGTTTCCAGCAGGAGCCAGATATCGAGTCGAAACCGTAGTTTCTCTCCCATCAGGTAGTCGAACATGAGCATACTCATTGTTGGCATCTAAAAGTTCAACCTCCTCGACCATAGAGTCATATTTGCTTCTTCGGTTTAAACTCTTCATTAGAACGGGTCCTGGTTTTGTCAGCCAAGTGGGCATTGAGCTTCCATTGAATGAACGACGCGGATGATTGAACATACGTTCATGGGGAGTTGCGTTGGTTGCTGTGCAAAGAAGAGATCGTATACAATGAAGTGAATCACCTAGCACTTCTTCCCAGTCTTCTGTCTTCGAGTTGCGTGATTTTAGAGCCAACATTATTGTCTTCCAGATGATGCCATTGTATCTTTCGCACTGTCCGTTGCCTTGAGGGTTGTAGGGTGTTGTGCGACTTGTAGCAACACCTAGTGAAGTGAGGAACGTTTTTATTTCAGAGGACATGAATGCAGTCCCCCTATCAGAATGTATATAACTTGGGGTACCAAAAAGAGTGAATAAGTTTGTCAGATTTGTGATAACAGTATTTGAAGATACATCAGGGCATGGAAAAGCAAAAGGAAATCTTGAATATTCGTCAATAACAGTTAGTATGTATCGATTCCTTGTCTTTGAAGGTAGAGGTCCTTTGAAATCAATGCTCAATCGTTCAAATGGAGCTGAAGACTTGATGAGCTGGCCTTCATGTTTGTGATAGCGTGGTTTCAGTTCCGCACAAACTCGACAGGAATTAGTCACTTGTCTAACTTCTTCCACAGAGAATGGTAAGTTCTTAGCTCGGATCCAGTGAGTCATCCTTGTTATACCGGGGTGGCATAGATTATTGTGCAAATAAGTCAAGTCAGGTCGAGAGTTGATAGCTGCACTTATGCGGGACAGCGCGTCTGCAGGAGCATTCTCACAACCAGGACGATACACTATGTCGAAGTTGAAGCATGCCAGTTCGAGTCTCCATCTCATTATTTTCTCGTTCTTTATTTTGCTCTTGTGTTTTTGATTGAACATAAAAGATACGGAGCGTTGGTCAGTGATTATCTTGAAAGGTCTTCCAATGAGGTAGTGACGCCAATTCTTTAGACTCTCAACAATTGCATATGCTTCCTTTTCAATTGAAGCGTGTTGAAGTTCTGACTTGTTCAGAGTTCTCGAGAAGAAAGCGATAGGTCGTCCTTGTTGACTTAGCGTTGCAGCTATAGCAAAGTGAGACGCGTCCGTTTCAACAGAAAAAGGTACATTGTCTTGAATAGCAGCGGTTGACGCTTTCAGTATGTCACGCTTCAGATTTTCAAATGCGGATACTTCGTTATCTTGAAAAGGAAAGTTGTTCTGTAAAAGTGGCCGTACTTTCTCTGAGAAATTAGAGATCCACTTACTGTAGTAAGAGAACATGCCTAGAGCACGTTGAAGGGAAGCTTTGTCGGTTGGAATGGGTAATTCAACAAGTGGCTTCAGACGCTCGGGGTCAGGTTTTATAGTGTTATTGGATATAGTATAACCAAGTAAACTGACAGCAGTAATGGAAAACTTGCATTTTTCCATATTAAGTGTAAGATTGTACTTCTCGGTGGCTGATAGAAATTTCTTCAGATTCTCATCATGCTCCTTCTGATCTCGTCCACAGATTGTGACATCATCAAGATAGGGATAGGTGCCTGTGAGTTTCTCATCTTCAACGATGCGGTCTATTGTTCTCTGGAAGCTTGCTACACCATTAGTAACGCCAAAAGGAACTCTAAGAAAATGATAGAGTTTTCCTGAGGCTTCAAATGCTGTGAAGTGTTTTTCCGAGTCCATGATAGGTATCTGGTGATACGCACTCTTGAGGTCAATCACACTGAACACTTGGTTTGTTGAGACTTTAGCAATGACATCTTCAATCCTCGGCAAAGGATACGCATCTAGATGTGTGAACTTATTGATGGTTTGAGAATAGTCAATTACCATACGAGGTTTATGTCTTCCATCTCGTACAACGAATGCTTGAGCGCGCCAGGATGAGTTGCTTCGTTCAATGATTCCATCTTGTAGCATGCGTTCTACTTCGGTGTGGATAAATTGTTTGTCTTCGTCTGATTGTCTCCTGCTTTTTGTAACTATAGGATAGCAATCTTGTGAAAGGTTAGAGAATAGTGAGACAGGTTCAACGTTAGCAACAGCCAAGTTGCAAATTTTCAATGGTGGACCTGAACCGTGGAATTCTATCTCAAGTGAAGAGTGAGCTTGGAGCAAGTCATGTCCAAGTATGACGTCACAGCAGAGATTGGACATGATCAGCAAAGTAACATTCTGGTAGGTGTTGTTGAAACACTTGTAATGTCACTTTACATTGTCCAGAAATGTCCGTGGACAAGGAAGAGTTAGCCATACTTATTTTACCAGAGTAAGGTAATGGTTTGATTTTACATCTGGACACTAGAGCTTGGCTTATAAAATTGAGTGTTGAACCAGTATCGACAAGAGCTTTGAGAGGTATATTGTTGACGGTAATATCAATAGTAGACTTTTGTAAACTGTTGGGTGACGCCGCAGTAACAGGAGCAGTATAACATGTCAGAGCAGCAGAAGTCTTGTTGTGTCGCGGCTTATGTGCTGATTGAGTGACTTTGATTGACTTTGACTGACAGACTTTCCCGTAATGTCCTGTCTTGGAACAAATAGAACATTGTGCCTCCTTGGCAGGACAAGACGACCGGGGATGCCACTGTTTACCACAAAAGTAACAAGTCTTGGAAGTAAAGGCCACAGTATTGTCAGTGGATTCTAAATTTTGAGATGCAGTGACATTGGGCACACAACTAGTCTGGTAACTAGACGATTGAAATTCAGCCAGCTCCATAGCTCGGGCTTGATTGAAAGTTTCATCTAGAGTGAGAGTATTGCTCTCAAGGAGGCGCTGTCGAATGCGGTTGCTTGATAACCCGCTGATAAACGCATCACGAACATACTCTTGTGTGTAGGTATCAGCTGTGACGGCTTCAAAATTGCACTCCTTGCTCATTTGCTTCAACACTTGTAGGTACTGGTCGACAGTTTCACCAGAGTTCTGTAGACGCGTTGCTAAGCAATGTCGGGCATAGATGACATTCTTAGGTTTGACGTATAATGATTCGAGAGCGGCAAGGGCTGTAGCGAACGTAGATTTGTTGTCAATGAAGGCGTAGACGTTAGGTGCAAGAAAATTTGTCAGAAGAGTCAGCTTGTCTTCACTCGTCACGTCTTTGATTTTAGCGACAAAGTTCTGGAACGTTTTCTTCCAGTGCAACCATTGCTTGTCTGCTGATGTAGAAGTAGGCTCTACAGCAAAGCGTTCGGGTTGTAGGTACTTCTCCATGTTGAAAGAATACGACAATTTTTGTACTTTAAATTGAAATGAAAAATAGATGTGAACGTTTGTACATTATTTTATTAGGACTTGGGAAAAGTTTTAAAGTACAAGAATGATGTGTAGCTGAAGAGTGTCAGTTGGAGAATGGGATCGTTGGACCAGTCTGCTCAGAGGAAGACTGGCCGAAGTAACACTGGTTCAAATTCTCCAATATTATCACAGGGCGAAATTAATAGACCAATTTATAACTTGAGTAACTGCTTAGCATTGGTTTTCTCTATCTTAGACAGTACATAATCCGAGACTTAGCCCCAAAGAGTTACAATTCCGCCCTGAGTACCAAACTTATCAGGTAGATAATAATAAACGATTGAACATGTGAATTCATCCATTAATAACATCTCGTGAAGAAGGAATTTTCTTGACCACTAAACCTCCAATAGAATCAAGGCAATACGCTACATATTGTATTCTTCCTAACCCTACTATACAACTATACAACAAAGGCATTGATTGCCCTACAAGGCTCCCTAGGGTTGGGTAATTTAGTGATTCGTAAAACCTTTGTCCAAGGATGTACTTGTACATATGTAGCGTAAGTAGGCTATAAGGAATGAATGGCCTTGCCTAATTATGTCAAAAAAATATTTCTGTCTCTCGGACTGGCTACTAGGATTTGCGGTGTTTTTTATAATTAAAAGGAAATATTGAAAAAATATTGATTTTTTCAAATTTCAAAATCATCGGCGCAGTTGATATGAAATAGGAGGAGTTGGCGTCGCCGTTGTCCGCCCTACTGAAGTTTTTCTGAGATATTGTAATTTATTGAAATCATCTGTACTTTATTGAAATTGTAGTTATAGTTCCCAAGGAGCGCAAAAGGAATTCATCATTAGTAAGAGGAAGTGATGTGTCCATAATTGGCAGTGTGTTCTGTACCATAGTCAGTCATCCATTAAAATAAGATTAGTGAAAGGAATATTTCTTTATGACCACCACTTTGATGGTCATAATAATAATTACGTGTTTGTGAGATATGCAGTATATGCACAGATACCTATCTCCTGTGATGAAAGGATTGTAAGGAATCCTAGATGCAGTGTCTAGGCTCCTGACATGTCCATGTCCATTGATTCTATTTTGGTTTTAACGTCCACATGGTTATGCAGGAGGGGGTTACCATTCAAGTGCTGGGTTTCGCACTAACTACACATATTAACTTCCCTGCAGTCTGGGTTGGTCCAAATGCTAACCTCACGTGTTATTTATTTTATGTTGAAATATTATGAAAATTAAGGGTAGGTGTCTACAGTCCCCTAAGGGCGAATTCGACAAGATTTTAGGTAATGACCTGAGGACTAGTTTTCCCTTTAAAACAATACGCAAAATTTAGACTTGGCACCACAGAGGTATTCTATTACTTTCGCCCAAAGATTAACAAATCCTGTTTCATAATTCGACCCTTAGGGCGAAATTAATAGACGTTTTTGTAATGCTTCTGTGGCGTACTCTTTAGGATAGGGAAAACCAACACTAAGGAATGACTTAAATTATCAATTTTGTCTATTAATTTCGCCCTTATTTGGTACTTTGTGACTAAATAATAATAATAGCGTGATGTTTTTTATAAAGTAATAATTATTACTAACTTATCTACCTTTGATATTATTAGGTTCAGTCTAATTTTAAGTTTACATTAAGTTATTTTTTAAGAAATACTATTGTGAAAGGACCTAAAAATGCCCTATTTTTATATAAATATATAAAGTTATTATGTCCTGCAAGGTCCAGGTTTGCTTCAGCTCAAAATGTCTTTTCTCAATGATCTCAGTCGTTTTCCAAGTGATTGGAGGTATGAGATGGATTGCCTGGAAACATTGACCTTAGCGCAGCATGGTCTTTACACACCAGAACTCCTGATCAACAGTTGAATAGAACCGAAGACACAAGGTATTTTGAATTCCATTCAGTAAATCATTTGGAGCTCAACCATGGAGAATAGAATTGAAATTGAAATAATGTTGTTATGAAATGGCAATGACTGAGAGCTGAGAGAGTCAGGAGGAAAGGAAATGCACACTACTCCTTAAAGTACGAGTAATACAGATCTAATGAAGTCTAATGAAGCCGACCTCCGTGACTCAGTGGTTAAGAGCATCAGTTACTGACCCGGAGGTTGCGGGTTCGAATCCCGGCCGGAGCGGACATTTCTGACCGAAATTTTCCGTTTCCGGAATGGCATGGATGTAAAAGTAAAGTGCCCTGAAGCAATGTGAAAGCGGTTCCGGGGCACACTTACTTTTAAAAAAAAAATAAAAAAAATGAAGTAGTAACTAGTTAACCAGAATTTCAGTGAACTGTAGACCTCACGCAGATACTCAGATTCTCTAATAAAATTCAACATAAATGTTACATAACGCCGACAAAGTTTCATCAAAACTGAAGCATCCGTTAAAGAGATTAAGGGCGGAATTAATAGACGTTTTTGAAATACCTCTGTTACACCAAGTCACGTATTATTATTAGTATTATTGTATGCTTTATTTAGGAGGACAAATTACAATGTTAACAGTATAAAATCAAGAAAAAACAAACAAATGACAAAATAAATAAGTAAAAAAATAAAACTAATGTCATACCTAAAGGGTGGGGTTATTGCCTGTGGCAATCTTTATATAGAATTCGTCTATTAATTTCGCCCTAAGAGAATGTGTCACAAAAAACACATCACTATATACCTACAGGTATATAGTGTGTTTTCAGGTATCCGTAAAATCATCGAGTTGAAACTAAACACTCACTTCATTTACGAGAGTGAATGTATGTATGGTTTCATCTGTGGTGAAGCAGAAGACCTCTTCACAATTTTTGTGGGTAGCGCAGCATTACTAAGAGCCTCCTTTACTTTTCGAATTTTTCCATTAGATTAATTTCTTTTTACTCTGGTTATGCCGCCACTGGTCGTTACTGATACAAGTAACTACTTATTTTTCCTCACGAGGTATGAGTTGACCCCAAACACCCAAGAGCAGAGCAGAAAAAACCCTGCCCCGCTGGGAATCGAACCCAGGTCACTATGCGTGCAATGCCTAGCGCGCTAACTCACTCTGTCACGGTGACTTATGGACGAGAATGTATGACGAATGTTCATACGTCTCGCTCATACACCTAACTATGTATGAATAAGTAATTGAAATAAGTAGAACCTATACCTAAAAACAGGCAGTATATGCAGATATTGTTTTCTGGGCCTCGAAAATTTAACCGTGAAACCTATTTCAGTTCTAGTGAATTTGAATATTTTATATTAAACTAGCTGGTAACCCGTCCTTCGGTAATGAGAGGAAAACCCGTTTCGATAGATCGAGGCATGGCCGTTCTGGATCTAAGTTCCGAGTTTACTTCTCACTTTCGGCCTTTTTGTGAGCGCCAGGTCACCCAAGCCTGTTGGAAGGTATATCTAGAGAATATACAAAACATTTTAGTAAATGAAGAGATACACCTAACTGACGTTAAATTTACTTTTGAGTAAAGTACAGAGTTGTGCCTCGTTCTCAACTTAAACTACTTTGTTCTTCTTTACTTCTAGACTAGAGGAAGCAGAATGACTTAGTAGTCATCAGTCATCCTATTTCAGCGATGTTATTGTTGTTCCTGGGATCTGTGAGGTATGCCTCATTGCTACAGTGCTATTGTACGCTACACAGCTTCGAGCAACACAATTTGGCAATGACAAATCTTTGGTGCCAACATCACGGATACGTACATTAGTGACATTATGAAAGCACAATTGAATTGGCATATGCCAAAATGCATTTTCATTTTGAACATGAAATTTTAACGAAAAGTATGTATCACCTGTATTTCTTTTTAAAAATCCATAAAGTTGAACTACTTACGCAAAAACCATTCATCTGAAAATTGGTACAACCGTACATGATCTATACCTATGTAGTATGTAGGTAGGAGGTACCTACCTACATAAAAGTAATTTATGTGAAGAGGTAGAGGTCACGCGCAAGCACTTTATCTCCAAGATCCGCAAGTTCAAAGTTCATGAACTTAAAATGAGACCAACACGTCTTCTGATATAATGTGTACAAGATTTTGTTGTAAACCGTTCAGTAGTTTCTGAGATTTGAAAGTAGGTAGTAAAAATAAAAGACCTCTCAGGAAGGAACGACATCGTGTCCAGAAATGTAATAATAAAATCGGAGAGAACATGAAAATTAATTTAATTATTCAAAAACGAGCACAATTCTTCAGATATATGTACATAAAATATACCTACAGTATCACACTCGGAATTTATTATTAATGAATAAAGATTGAGGAAAGTTGTACGGAAGACAAAAGATGCAAAGGAAGAAACTTTTCAAGTCCGCATGAAATTTTTCCGAATTGCGATTGGCCTGAAGTTAGAGAAAATTGCAAATTAAATTGGTTTGTACGTAGCCAACCAAAATTACTGATACACCCCCCCCCCCCCCCAAAAAAGGGCAAGAAAATTAGGTTAAGTTTCTACTTAAAGTTTCTACAGATCCATAATTGGGTGTTAAAAGGAGATGAAATCATTAAATAAATGGACAATAATAATTCATACATGTATACAGTGTTTTTTCACATCCCCTATATTCTCACAAATTTAATAATCTTTTGTATTTGAATTTGGTTTTGATGTCTTTGAAATGATGTGTCAAACATCCTAGGGCTCCAATGAACAAACCTCTACTTTTTTTTTAAAAAGGTAATAATTTTCCAGCAAGTTTTTTTTCTCCATATCAATAATATCCTTTTATTGAGGTCTTTAGAAGCTTCGAATTAATGATATCTTTTATCTAGGCTTTTGTCAAATTTTCATAATTACACCAAATATCTACTCGTCGTCAGCGTCGATCCGTCTTCTGCTCCACAATGAAACTAACTAGGTATAACTTACTATTCGTGCACAATCCATCCATTCTTCCTCAACTGCTTAGCAATGGTACTCCTTACTTCATGATGACGATTGTTCTTCACTAAATCACAGGAGCCCAGGCCGTGTGCAAGAGTTTCTCTCAGTGTTGTGACGACACTGAGGTGTGTCCGAACTTCTCCCTGGGTCTTGTGTCACACTCATTCTACAGGGAACAAGCCAGTTTACAACTTAGGAGTTAGAGTGAAGTTTCAATTTTACTCCTAAAGTCCTCTTCCATTTTACCACTTGGTTTACGCTAAATGTTAATTTCATGTGATGGCTGTATGATTGTTTTTGTCCAATGCTAAAAATATAATAAAAAATATGGTGTAAACATCACACGACTTTCCTATCTTATTAGGAATGGGGGAACTGGACCAAAAGCCACTGGTGACTCAAAGGTAACAGTTAGCTAAAAATCAATGTCAAATTCGTAATCAGCACCTCAAAATCATTGGATCTGATATGTCACAACCCCCATCTACGATAAATAATAAATTAAAAAGTTGGTCTAATGCGGTAAATTGGGGTCGGGTTCCAAAAAGTTCAAGATATCAAAAAAATGATCTGAGTAAACCCCTATTATTTTTTTACTCTTAGAAAATGTTTCGACGAATACAATACTTTCCTTGTTATAGAGGATAAGGAAAGTAAAAATCATGTGTCTGCAAGAATTTCTAACTTATAACGTTATTTATTTGTAACGTGTATATACGAGTCGTATGTATAATGATTGCGAGAGGTGACACAGGACCCTGAAAACGATCATACTAGAAACTACACTTCATTTTCAAGGAACAAGTTCCAATTGGAACTTGGATCTTTTGGCGATGAAAATCAAGCCGAGTTTTGATCATGATGTTATTCATTTCTATGGAAAAATCTATGCAAGTTATTAACTACATTAAAACCCTTTTTGAAAACTCCAATTATCAATTAGCATATAACATACGAGGTGTGGCTATTAAGTTCGTAGACACGAGCCGCTACGCAAAAGCTGTCCATGCTAGGAAGATATGATGAACATGTTTAGAAAGCTTCAAGTCTTCTGTTTTGATTGATAGGTGTCGCATGCCTGTACTGTAATTAGTTCTGTTGTGATAGCCCGACGCGCAAGACACCTTTTTTAATTTTTCCGGAATTATGATTGATACAAACGTTGAGCAACGAGTCATTATCAAACACCTCGGCCGAGGTGTGAAGAACGCCTATACAAAGAAAGAGACAGCCCGGCAGAGTGTAAGGTTACGGAAAACATAGTTCCCATGCATTTCATGTTCTTTCAGCCAGCGAAAAGTGCAACATGAATTTCAAAAATCGCGATTTTTATTGCAGAAATGGGCTCTACGTTGAAAAATAAATTGATTTGACTCTTTGTTTGACTTCCTAGGCCACCGGGAACCCTATTTTCGAGACCCC
Source organism: Bactericera cockerelli (assembly GCA_024516035.1). Classification (NCBI taxonomy): domain Eukaryota; kingdom Metazoa; phylum Arthropoda; class Insecta; order Hemiptera; family Triozidae; genus Bactericera; species Bactericera cockerelli. The sequence continues at coordinate 63,901 of JAMCCL010000043.1, forward strand.
CCAACAATCGTGAAAGACATGAAAAGATTCATAATTTTTTTTTTTTTTTCTGTTTTTTTTCATACGGATCCTTTGAGACCCGACTTCGTGTCTTTAACTTGGCACTGAAGATTAAGTGAGGTGTCTAAAGTGATCAAGATATAATGGAGATGAGCCCGGACCAAAAAAAAATTCTAAATTATAAGCGGGCGGCCCATTTGGGCGGCCTCGGGTTTTGGGAGCCCAAATCGGGAATTGAAGGATAATACTAATCTTAAGTGGTATCAAATGAAAGATCTTGATGAGCAGATACCAAATTTATTGATTTTATTGCTTCATCCGGTCCACTGGGTGGCACCTGGTGGCCTTTTCATTTTCTTTGGCGGGTAGGTACCTTCGAATCCTTAGCTTAGTGGTCAGATCTTGGCCAGTATGTATTTTTCGAGATGACCTCGCTCTCTCACTGCAAAATTTTAATGTTTAAGTTTCCAAGTATTAATTTAGTTCATTTTCCGTCCGTTACTTTAGAAGATAACTTTGTCTATTGGTAGCATGCTCGACCTGCCACCCAGTCAGCATGGGTTCGAATCCTGGCGGGGACGAAATTTTTTAGCTCTATATTTTCAATTTGGGCTTAACGTTGTTTTGTTTTTCCGATCTTTATAATTGATCTTCATGACGACCCCATTACCCTCGCGAGGAAAATTTTAGTAGTTGCAGAATTGGGCAATGACCTGTGGCGGCATTACGAGATTGATTTTGGACAATCATGGTTGGATGGAGATAAAATATGATAAATTAGCTCTCATAATGTCGATGCTACTCACTAAAAGTTGTGACAAAGTAGTGACTTTGGCCAAGTGGGTAGCATACTAGGCTTGCACGCACGATGACTTGGGTTCGATCCCCTTCAGGGATGTTTTTTTTCTCTGTCAATTACGTCCGGGGTACTCTCATACCTCGTGAGGTATTGATAAGCGACGTCACCACCGAGTTCTCTCCCGCTCATGGTTTTATCAACACCAAATTGTCTCCCGTCGCGTCGCTTGCATTTTTACCTGATTTTATACCTACATAGTTTAGGCCTAGCATAAAAATTATAATCGAAACACCTAGGAATCATTGATATAAACCTGAGGCATTGCCTTCTATGTATTTTTCCTAACCCTACTATATTCCTGAGGCATGGCCTTCTATGTATTTTACCTAACTCTACTATACACTGAAGGCATTGCCTTTCATTAGAGATTTTAAAGATTTCCTTATAAAAGGCCGATTCTTATATAAAAATGATAATTTTATAGTTTTCATTTTCTTAAATACCTAATGTAAAAAAGCATGGTCTTATTTCCGGGAGAGATACTCGTGGTGACCCCTGCAACAAGACGGAGAGAATTCGGGTAAGAAAAGGTCAACGGGAGAGAACTCATTATCTCACCTTGATAAGGTGATTACAAATTAATTTCTTTGGCATTTGTAAATCCAGGTGTTTTAGTGTCCCTCATAGGAGGCTCCGAGGTCTATTTAGCATTGAAAGATAAACCTAATCATGTTGAGTATAGAATCAAAAGGTCTTGCATTGCAAATTTATATATTATTTACTCACTTTAGGGACTCAGGGGGCCAAATCTGTGATCCAAATACATATTAAAAAAATTAAATACGTACTGCTAAAACTATATCTTAAAAAAAAGACAACTTAATTGTACATTCACATTTTCCCAGCTTATTTACTTTTGTTACTCATAATGTTTCAGTAGTGTATGAACCTATATTTTCGTACAAAAAGAACTGATATCCCCCCAAAAACACCACTTCGTGGTTAAAAAAAGAAGAACGCCTCACTCAAAAGAATGATTATAATTAGCTAAAAATAAATGATATCAAATTGAGAACACCTTACCACCTTTCTTTCTATATCTCTGCACTCCTCTCTGAATTTATTCCTCTTATGTTTATCTTTCTTTATCCTTTCTAGGGGTCATCCCAAACTTGATTTCTCTTTAAATTTACTTGTTGCACGGCAATAAAAAATGGCGGTCGCGGTGTAATTTTCTCGATTCAAATCAAATAAGGTCAGAAAATTCATACTCCGACCGCCATTTTTTATTGCCGTGCAACAAGTAAATTTAAAGAGAAATCAAGTTTGGGATGACCCCTAGAAAGGATAAAGAAAGATAAACATAAGAGGAATAAATTCAGAGAGGAGTGCAGAGATATAGAAAGAAAGGTGGTAAGGTGTTCTCAATTTGATATCATTTATTTTTAGCTAATTATAATCATTCTTTTGAGTGAGGCGTTCTTCTTTTTTTAACCACGAAGTGGTGTTTTTGGGGGGATTGAATTTTACGTATAACACTTGCTGGTAAAACTTTTTCTTTGTTAAAGACAGTGTACCAGGAGTCATGTTTGAAAAGATCAACGCTTTATAAGTGGTTTAAACGGTTTCAAGGTGGTCAGGAAGATGTTGAGGACGATCCACGTCCTGGTCGCCCCCAAACCTCAAAAACAGACGAAAACATTAAAAAAATTGGTGTTGTGATTCGTTCTGACCGTAGATTAACTCTAGGACTAATGGCTGATACACTTAAAATTAATAGATAATGTGTGAGACAAATTTTGCACGAAAATTTCAACATGACAAAAGTTTGCGCAAAATGGTGCCATGCGCCAGTCCACAGTGCCTTCTCCGTGAAGACGTTCCTATCCAAGTACAACATCCCAGTGTTGGAACACCCTCCTTAATCACCCGACCTGGCCCCGTGCGACTTTTACTTATTCCCAAAAATCAAATCTACCCTGAAAGGTACCAGATTTGACAGCGTAAATGACGTTAAGAAAAAACCGACAGAAGTCTTGAAAGGTCTCACACAAAATGACCTCCACCACTGTTTCGATCAATGAAAAATCTGCTTAGAACGTTGTAGGGATAGAGGAGGGGAGTACATTGAAGGGGATCCCTACTAAAGTTGGGTAAGTTAAACACACATCGTTTTATGGAAAGAGTCTACGAACTTAATAGCCAAACCTCGTACATATCTAATAAGCTAATAACTGACAAGTCAAATCTTTGAATTTGGAATATCGGTCGATTTGATCATAAAAGATATTCATGAGAGATAGTAATATAATATAAGACCATTATTTGTTCCTATACGGACCGAATTGGACTAAAGAGTCCTATTATTCCAGCCGTTGTTTTGGTGCCATTATTTGATATCTAAATGTGGTCAAAGTCTTATAAATCAGGTAAAAGGATTTTGTAAATCCACACAATGCTAGGAAATACCGGAGTATCTTAATAGATAGTATCCAGCATAACGAGTCGGAATAAATACAAAGGCCATTAAAAATTCCATATTTTATTTCAATAGGTAATATACCTATAGATCCAGGTTCGATTTCTAGGAAAGAATACATTTGAACATTCACCCGGAAGTAGTCATGGTTCAAATTCAACACTTGACTTACATAAATCAAAGCGACCAGGCATACGAATACGAGTATGTAATACCTAATTCTAAATTTTATATTTATTAGTAACAATAAAATGTAGGTACCTCGGTCGAAATAAAAAACTGACCTGGCGAAAGTAAAAATGAAAGTAAATGTGCATAGGAACAATATTGGTTGGAATTGTCGGCTATTCTGATTATAAAGTAGCTAATTTAGATAACTATTTTAAATTTTGACCACATAATGACATAATTGAAGGTGAATAGGGTGGTAGGCAGAAAGAGAATGTTAAAAAGAATGTCAAAGTCTCTTTTTGATGATACAACCAAATTACTCAAATTAGTAGATAGTCATTAACTTTAGTAGTAATAGTAATGAACCTAATCAGAGGAGCATAACGTACATGTGATTGCTGGAATCTTTGAACAGGTTAGGAGTTGCAACTGAACTTAGAATCGGCAGAAAAAACTTGGATATTTGTCTATGAATGCTTTGATATTATGCTAAGAAATAAAACTACCTAAATGGTATTCTATGTTGTAATCCGACGTAAAAAATGAATACGAAACTTTTGAACTTTGTTGATAGAGATATTTACCAAGGAGAAAAACTGGCCGATTTTCAATAAATTATGTCATGCAATCAAAGTTCTTATTTTTCCCAGTCGAAAATTATAAAATAAGAATACAAAGCACGGGAATGCCGTATTTTCTCCTAGATATTATGGTGCGCTGTGATTGGTGGAAATTTCGACTTCTAGGACTGCCTTATCTTATTTTAAAATTCTTCCCGAAGATCATATACATTAGGTTAAGCATATAAGCTAATAAGCGCGCCATTAGCTCAGTGGTTAAGCACTCGCTTACCATGCGGAAGGTCCCGGGTTCGATCCCCCGTGCCGACAAAAATTTGTATTCTTAATTTGGTTACAATTGTTTGTAAGGGATACCTTCCGGTGCGCTCGTGTTGAGCCAGCACCTAATTGGGAAGTATTGTGTCACTTCTCGCCTATCAGAGGGGTGGCATACTATACGGGATGGGTAGACTACAACACAGACCACAAGCGTCTACAGTAGCTCCTGTTTCATGGCTACGAAATAAAAACGGCTGTGAAACACTCATCTTAAAAAAAAAAAAAAAATACATCCAGATGGGACACCACAGATGATGCGACTGAATGCGGAAGCAACTGCGTTTAGTCTCTAGCTAGGAAACTTTCATGTTGGGTTTCATGCGACTTGAGTTTCTAGACTTTCTAGTTTCATACATGTAGGATCAGCTTTCACGGACTCCCTCATGATGGTGTTCTGCTTCTCGATCGCTTTAAAAAATCCGATATCTAGAGACTAGAGATATACGTATACATACTGGGAAGTAAACCTCGGAAGTAAAGTTTATTGTTCTGTAGAATGATAAAAACTTGGGATCTGTTCCAGATCTTTTGTAGCCACAAACAACTGGAATTGAAAATTTGTCTCAAGACAAAAACGTATCCAGAAAATCTTTGGATTCCTCTTTTTCGGTAGTTTTTGTTTTAACTTTGTATGAAAAATTCTAAGACGTCTTTTTACTTTTTATCAGCAGTAATAATATTGCTTTTTCTTTGTGTTATTATGTCACAATTTTAGTGGGTAGCGCAGAATCATAGGACTTCCACTTTAATTTACAATATCTTGTATTATTTTTTTGTTGCCTAAGATTCTGCCACTGGTCGCTGTTTCACATTAAAGCAGCTACTCATTTTTCCTCACGAGGTATGAGTGGACCCCGAACATCCAAGTACAGAGCAGAAAAAATCCTCCTCCGCTGGGAATCGAACCCAGGTCACCATGTGTGCAATGCCTAGCGCGCTAACTCGCTCTGCCACAGTGACTACTCAGCAGTAATAATAAGTTAACATTTCATTATCACTCGAATTAATAATAATGTGTTTCTTCGTGTTATTATATCACAATTTTAATGGGTAGCGCAGAATTATAGGACTTTTCGTATCTTTAATATCCCAATATCAATTTTTTTCCTATAATTCTGCCACTGGTCGCTGCTAACATTGAAGAAGCTACTCATTTTTCCTCACGAGGTATGAGTAGACCCCAAACACCCAAGAACAGAGCAGAAAAAATCCTGCCCCGCTGGGAATCGAACCCAGGTAACCGTGCGTGCAATGCCTAGCGCGCTCACTCACTCGGCCACGGTGACTACTCATCACTCGAATTAATATTATCATTCGATGATGATAATAAATAAAGGCTAGGTACGCTTTTTGCTGACTTTGTCTAGATGTCTAGTCCATGGCTGATGAGTTGCTTTGTGTGTGGAACCGCGTCACGAATTAGTCAACAACTGGTTGGAGAGACTTCAGTTTAGTTTTGGTAGCTACATACCTACGTGTGTGTGTAGAAAGTAGGCGGCCACAACAGAGCAGCCCATACCCCAGACTCTGGTTCCTACAGCTTCATATAGAAGATTTTTGGGACTCCGTTGAGTCCGCTTATATTTAATAACATGGTTACATTTTTTACGTGGTTCTAGGGTATAGTGCTCTGTTGTGTTCGCGATAAAACTATACAAGCAAAATTTCATCGCTCTGCAATTTATCGTTCTCCAGATATTCACATACACTATTGTCTTTGCTTATTAAAAATTCATCTTGGTTATGAAACCTTATTCTCTCTTGTTCTGTGAGTATTAAAGCAGTTGCTGAGAAACCATATCACGTAACAGTAGGTATGTATGTATTGTGCAGTATCCATATTTCTTTCTGGGATTGTGATGGTCACTTACATGTAAGTACCTATTACACACAAACATTACAGCTGATGTTATGTAGTTTACTCACACACCGAGCACCAATATAATATCAACAGCAGCAGGTAGGGTCAAGGGGGGTAATTACGAACGATTTTGAGCTACATTTTATAAACATATCTGTAACCCAGAGTTGCTTTTGTAAAATCCATGTCTTGTGATTTTTTTGGTATATAGACTTATTTAGCATTCTAATGGTGCATTATAAATAGTTTTGTGCATACTGTAGTATCTGTTTAGTGGTGTTCTTATTTACCCCCGCCTGTTCGCATTTACCCCCGCCTGACGGGGGTAAATGCGAACACATTATACAATATTAAAAACGAACTTTTTAATGGCAATATGTGCTTTTTATGTACAAATCATACACCAAAATTGTACTTTGTGTCTTTAGCCAAATGTATGACAATATGCAAAGTTTATGGACACACAGGATAGTGGTTTGAATCCTAACCACGAAGGTAGTCAGCTCTTATCAAATAGGGTATCTCTATCTTGCAAATAATAGTAATATAAATAATTTCGTGTCCGTGAGATAGGTAAAGATACCTAAATGAGAGGTTTATATGGACGCCCAGATCCAATGTCTAGACTCCTTTCATGTCCATTGATTCTATTTGGTTTTAACATCCTGACTTGAGGTAGACAGGACGGGGTTTTCACCCTCCATTCGCTGGGAATCGTACCAGCTACCCACATTAACCTCACCCAGCCTGGGTGGGGCCGGAATCACCAGCCTCACATGTTCGGAGGGGACAGAATTTTCTGTGCGAAAAGTCTGCTCCAACCGGGAATCGAACTAAGGATCTTTGGACTACGGGCAGTAGTCACAACCGTTACGCCACGGAGGCTGGTAATAAAAGCATAATAATAGTAATAGTTAATTATGAGAGCTTTTGAAAGGTGATTTATATATTTTTTTAATTTTTTTTTTTTTTTTACAGATTTTGGTCTTATCAATAGTTTCTAGGTCATTGTCAATTTCAGATTTGTCTTCTTCTACCTTCATTTCTTTCTCCTTTTTTGAAACTGTTCCCCCTATATTTCTTTTCGTTTTCTACACTTTCATTTTTCTTCCTTTCTTTTGCTATGTTCAAGTACACAAATACCTTCATTGGGTCCAATACATTAGGGTACTAATATCTTGGTACTTCTTATAACCTCCCAGTATTTCAGGATTTTGAGCCTTACATTTGGAAAATTCTACTTTGGTTTGCGGAATCTCAAAACACTGCCGTTGCTCTTCTGACAGCCAGGTTGCCATTAAAAACATCTAATACGATAGCAGATATCATTTGTGCTTCTGTATACAAAGGAGGTGGTTTCTTCATCTTGTAGTTCCGGGGCATTCTGAGTGTTTTGATAAATACAAAAAAAGTTATAGGGTAAAACAAACACCAAAAATATGCGTTCGTAATTACCCCATAGCAAAAAAATGCGGGGGTAATTAAGAACACCCAAAAACTAAAACTTAAAAAATGGTTAAAACAATTTTTTTTGTAAAATAATAACCAAAAACATGCTTATCAATAATTAAAAGTAAAATAATGATAAAAATTCAAGTAACACTTACCTAAAAAATTGTTTTAAAAAAATCAAAAACTTCAAAAATCAATTTTTTTGATAGAGCTATTTTCACTAGCTTACTAACTACAACTGAAAATAAATACTATCGAAAACTCGTGTTCAACCTGTAAAAACAATTCAAAATAATAGTATTCAACCACCAGATTCGAAATATCTTATCCTGTTTAGGTACAATGACCACTGTTCGTAATTACCCCCTGTTCGTAAATACCCCCCTTGACCCTACCTAATATCTTCACCATTAGCCATTAGCGCTCCATTAAATGGGTAGGTAATTACATTCCTTTGCAATAGGTAGGACGAAGAAAGTAAAATTGAATGTACAAATGGTTCTGTAACAAACTCATATTTACTCATATTCTGTAACCAAATGTCAAGCAGTCCCCGGGGTGTGCAGCAGATAATGATGTCCCAATAAATATACCTACAAAATTTCATGAAAATTGAAGCATCCGTTAGAGTTAAAACAAATGAAGTCGAACCTGGATATAAGAGAACCCTCGATGTAAGAGAACAATTTCAGGGTACAACATACCTCTTTATAAGGAAAAGTAACCTCTATAGAAGAGAAACCTGGATATAATAAAAAAAAATTGTGCCCTTGAGTTCCCTTATAAAAAGTTTTTAAGTAATCATATTTGTGTTTATCACTTTCGTGATATCACAACTACTCAAACTCACTTTAGTAAATCTACGCTGAAACCGGGACTTGAACCACCGACCACCAGGTTACAAGTCCGCCGCCTTATCGATCAAGCTACTGAGGTCGGTGAGTTCCCTTATATCTCGTCTGTTTAACTGTAAAGTATCATCTGTAAAATCGTCTTGTTGAAACTGAAACACTCACTTTGTTCAGTCAATAGAAGAAACCAAACCCTTCTAGCGGAAAATAAAATGAGTCCAAAGTTTAACTTCAGATGGAGAGATGAGGTTGAGGGACAGGGAGCAGAGAAGCCATTGCTCAGGACGTTGTACAGGGTAAACATCAATCTGAGAATGCGGATGACTTCAAATGAAATGTAGAAATGATAATATTCGGTAGGAATAATAGATAATTTCTTCCACAACTATCTGAGGATGCGGATGACTTCAAATGAAATGTGGAAATGATAATATTCGGTAGGAATAATAGATAATTTCTTCCACAACTATGAAGTAGTAAAGAGTCCAAAAATAAATTTCAAAAAAAAAAGCAAAGAGTCCTTTTATTCCAAGAGTTGCCACAAGTCACAAGTGGTCAAATTCTCAAATAATTAAATATTATGTTATGAGATAATATGAGGAAACATGCATGCATTGGGTGGAACTCCGAACCAGCGCAATGGATCCCCACGCTACCTTGATCAATACCTAGCGCCTTAAATTTCGACTACCTAGACATGCTTTTAACAAATTTAGTGGTTTTCACAATGATAATGCTGGTTATATCTCAGGTCAAACTAATAGCTGTCTGTGAGGATCGTTGCGAATTCTATGTAGTTACTCACACACCGAAATACCAATAAAATCAATATGTAATAATCACTATTAACTCTTTATTAAGTCTTTTTCAAACTGACTATATTTGTTAGAAACTTTTAACCAAGATATAATAGCTGCGTACGAAGATCGTTGCCAATTCAAGTTGCCAACATAAGCAGCACGTCCTCAATACTCATGGGAAGTAAAAGTAGATACTTGAAGAAGATTCGAGCTAGAATTCCGGTAGTTCCGGTATCTTTCAGACCAACAGCTGAAGAGGTTAGCTTAACATGAGAAATTATAAGCTCAAGGAACAGCACCACAAAATGACAGAAAGTAAATTTTAGATTCATATTATGTAGAAGTTGAAATGTTTTTGAACACATTTAATTCAAAATAAAAGCAAATATTGCTGTTAAAGGAACTACTCTAAGTAGATATTGACCTAAGGTTAACCTATCCTCTGATTCACCTAACCGCCAGTCAAATTGGTGGTGAAACCTGGCACAAAAGTTCCGGTATTAACTTCCAGTTTAACAGCATCTCATAAGTTATGGCTATAACCAATGAGAATGAATGATGCCATGAGATGAGAACCCCGTGGTCGCTGTTCAGACCTGTTGTTCCGTGAAGTGGTTATCTGGTTATAAGAGGCAGGTATTTATTTTTTATTGAGTGATAGAACACACCTGTTGTTCAGTCATCATTCTAAGATTTCTAGCTACATATATTGCATAATTTACTCCATGGGAAACATCAAAATATGAATTGCCCTACCTATAAGGCTCATCAAAATAGTCATTAAACTTCAGAAACATAATACAAAGAGTTGGAAGAGATTGCCACAGGCAATAACCCCGCCCTTTAGGTAGGGCTTTGGCTTCTTCCTCTTTTTTGTTCTTGTTTCTTTGCTTAATCTATTTAATTTTCCTTTTTAATTTCATTGTATTTTACTGTATATATTTTTGTTTTACCTAATAAATCTTACTATAATAATAATAATAATAATAATAATAATACATAACCAACCTCAGTAGCTTGATCGATAATGCGGCGGACTTGTAACCTGGAGGTCGGTGGTTCAAGTCCCGGATTCAGCGTAGATTTAGAAAAGCGAGTTTGAGTAGTTATGATATCACGAAAGTGATTAACACAAATATGATCACTTTAATAAAAAAAAAAAATACATAATTATGTATATGTATAAACTATTTATCTGCAAAATCGTCTTGCTGAAACCAAGACTTTCTTGGTTCGGTCTATGAAGGAGAGCTGAAAATAAAAGGTTCCGGCAACTAGCAGAACAGAGCTACGGCCGTGGGTATAACGAATGAATTATGCGATGGGGACAAGAGGTCGTTATTGAGACCTGGTGTTCAGTGAACATTCTAAGATTTCTAGCTATTAGATAATTCACTTCCGGAATTGAAAGATTGCCTATTACCCGGGGATGTCAGAGGTTGTTCAAGTTCATCTAACTGGATGAGAGGAAGTGAGAGGAATTTTGTTGTGCTCTGTAGAGAAAACTCTCAAGTGTTGTAATATCTACTTATATGCACTCTAATACAGGGTGCATGAAAAAACGTGGTACGTATATGAATAAAAAAAAAAAATACTCTTTAGTGGAAGGTAACCACCAGGCGAGGAATGCTTAAAGCATTTTCTACCACCTAACCCTCAGAGTCTTATTATTATGTGATCAGTGTGATCACAAACTCAAATTAACGAGGGTAAATTCATGCACTGGGTGGGATTCGAACCAACGGATCCCTACGCTACCTGGATTACCAGACTAGCGCGTTAACCACTTGACTACCAGTGCATATTGTGGAAATTCGAGAAATTTCAATAAAACCTCAAACACTTATCTCATTATTTGAAAGGGGATACATTTGCTGTGAGGTTCAATTTTCAATACTGTCAGAGGTGGTCTCTAGGGGTCACCTTATAAATCTTGAGTCTAGTGGAACCACCTACTTTGCAAAACGTATGCATTACAAGTATTTTGTGACGAGTGTGCTATGTAGGTATTGTATCTCTCCAAAAACAGCGACAGAGAAATAGGGTATGAGGATGAAAATTCTAGAGATCTTTTCTTTATGAAAACTGCTTTTCTCCGGGGTAAATGTTTTTATCGTATTTTTAGATTAGTATTTTTCAGGACCCAAATGCGGTCCGATATTTTTTAATTTTGAAAGCCATTGAGTGGTATTGAATGAGAAAGGTCTTGTTGTACAGATGCTTAGTATGCCATTTGATCAAAAATATACTGAGTTCTACAGTTCAGAAAACTACTAGTAAATTCAAAATGAAAAGCAGTCGGACAGGTAGCAAGAGAGTTGAATAACCACTTCCAAAGATAACCTCAATCAACATTTTGTATTTCTAGGGGTTGGATTTGTCGGACGGGCCCCATGGAATGGCCCCAAGGTCACCAGATTTGACACCTCGAGATATTTTCCTCTGGGGTCACTTAAAATTTGTGGTCTTTCTCATCAGTACTAAACCAAGAGATCGATTTACAAATGCATAGTTGCTAATGGACAGAGTTAATCATGGACTTAACTATCAATTTTACACAATCAAATGGTTAACGGCCCAGTTATGTTCACGAATTAATCAGTCTCGTAGTGACTACGCAATCCATACCTAGAAGATCTAAAAATCGATTTACAATATCGCAATCGCAATTTTTTGGTGTTTGAGGACAAAGACTGAGAACAGTCGAAAAATGTGGCGGTTTTTTTTGCAGCACGACTTTCAAAGCTGCAATATTTAACCGAACAAAATGATTGAGCGAAGCGACCTTACTAAGTGAGGTTCTGTTTTAACTTGGGTACCGGACGAATTGGCTTTCGTTTGTCTGTCTGCGTATATGCTTCTACGTATATGTCAACCTCCTTCGGCAATAGATATTTCACACACCCCTTCTTTACACATATTTCACATACCCACTGTATGATAACATGGCAGAACCGACCTCAGTAGCTTGAGATCTGCAGATACCAGTTCGAGTCCCAAGTTGAGCATAAATTTAATAAAGTGAGTTTGAGTAATATTGTAATCAACACAAATTAATATGATAACTTTTTTCTTTTTTGATAATATTGCAGATTCGACTTTAAGATAGAGTGCCACTAAACCAACAGTTCAAACTATTATAATAAAATATTATTACCTTTAATTTAGGTATTTCTTTAAACAAATAATAAATTGATTAAGTTGTTTTGCCTAATCTTACCTCGTCTGATAGTGGTTATTCCATCCAGTCTCACAACTCCTTCAGAACTTCACTTGTCCACCTTATTTAACACCAAAAACTATCACAAAACTTCAAATTATCGTCAGCATATTTCTGAACCAAGGCAAAATTACACGTTGATAAAGATTTTTATAATGATGTTTTTTATAGTTAAAATATGTACCTACACTATGTACAGTGTACACTATTGAAATCCGGCGATAAGAATTATAAACGAAACAAAGTACAGAATTTTTTTTTCAAAAAAAAAAAAAAATAATAAAATTTTACAGAATATTTAAAAAAAAAAAACCAAAACCAATTAATATTTAGAAAAAAAAAATAAAAGGGGAAAAAAAACTAGAAATCTTGAATAAAAAAAAAATTTTTTACACATAAGACACAGCACACGAATCGTACAAAACTTCTTACTAAAAGTCCTGTAAGTCTAAACATTGATCGTGTAATCTCTGTATTTTTGACTTCATCATAACATTCACTGCTTCGTCCCGGGGGTCCCACATTGAAATGAAAAATTTACCTAATTTTACACGAAAAAATATAAATTTAGAAAATGTGCAATATACGTAGCCTTTTGTTTGCAAATTTTTTACGGGTGGAAAAGTAATGAATTTGCAATCACGTTAAAGGCGTTAGTCAGCTACCCCAAGTAGCCTACCTACCAATAGCTTTGGGTTTGGGGCCCCTATCCAACGTTCATTTTCCCTTTTTCATAATATAAAATTTTGCCTTCGAATTTGACCAAAAAAAATTTCATCATAACAACTGTTAAAAAATTTGATAAAAAAAAATATAATAAATTAATATTCAAACACTTTGCTTACATTTAAGTCCTACGGGGGCATTTTTATAATTAGTGTTTACAATATTTTAAAATATTTTACCTATTATTAATTTTTTATTATTTCTCGTTAAAAAAAAAACCCCCGGGCCATATACTTTTTTTTCCTCAGTGCTCGAGATTGTTTCTTTCTTATTAAAAACTTTTTTATATAAAAAGGGGGCTTTCCAAGGGGGCGTTTTCTGCAAGACTTGTACAAAGAATTTTTGTTTCTTGGAATTTTCTGTAGGAAAAAAGAAGGTTCTTTTTGTGATTTGACTAGGTAAACAAGAATGAAGGGGTGCCCCCAACTACACAGTTTTCATATTAACTGCCCGATCTGAAAATTTGGGGTCTTGGGTGTACCTACACTATTTCCTAATTGCACCTCCACTAAAAACAGTAAAAATAAAAAATACTCCCCCAAATAAAATTACAATTATTTACGAAGGAAGGGGAAAATACGGTTAAAAATTCCAGGATATAAGTTGGAAAAACGTGTCGAGCGATTCCTCAGGTGAAGGGGTTGGGGAAAATACGTGTTGAGCAATTCCCCCCGATAGTAATTTAGGAAAAAAATTTTTATTTTTTTTCACCCCTTGGGTTTTATAGAGTTAGAAAAACCAAAATATTTTATATTATTGGACAATCATTTTTTCATTTTAAAAGGGGTTAAAAATACAAAAAGTTCCCCTTAAAATTTTGTTGAAAAATTCACATGGTTATCATTATCAACCCTATACCGGGGGAAGGGGAGCATTAATACTTAATACTGGGTACAGAGCCTCATTGTAGGGATCCCTATTTTATGACTTATTTTGTAACAAAATCTATTTTATCCTATAATAAAACAAAAAAAGGACTACCTATTTTTTTGTCCGATTGTTTACCAAAACGTAAGAGATACAAAAAATGCCCAAATTTTGCCCCCCCCAAAACCTTTTATCTTTTTTCCAAAAGTAAAAAAATTTCAAAAAGCATTGCTGTCCAGCATACGGCCATGCCTTAGTAAATTTAATTTTTAGCCCCTTAAAAAAGCACGGGCAAACGCTAGTTACAAATAAAATTTATTTTTATATTAGGTACATAAGAAACACTGAGAGGATTTCCCTTACGGCGAGATTATTATGCAGAACAATAAAATTGTTTGAAGGGCCGTGAATCTTCGGGGGCTAAAATTGTAAAGTAAGCCACAATTGCAAGTTCCTAACATAAAACAATTTAATTGTTACATAAATACACAATATTAAAAAAAAAAAAAAAATTTCCCTAAAACGAACTCGAGCCCCCCTTCGGAATCCTTGTTCCAGTGTCCACAAGGGGGCGAAAAATTCCCCCAAATCACCCTCAGTCTTTGTGACCCCCAAAAAAAAACAAATTGCAGTGTTTTACATCGGTGAAGATGAATTTAAAAGGGGGAATTGGGGTGCACCGAAAAGAATACTGAAAGAATCTAATATTTGAAGGCAAAAAAATTCTTAGACCCCTTTTTTTACTTTGCCTCACCAAAATCTCACTTCTCACAGCCATGAAACAAAGACAAAGTAACGCTTTTCTCTTGAACTTGTTTTTCCCTTAGTATCCCCACCTTTTAGGGTGACAATAACAAAATATTCCTTTTTAAAATTTAATAACACTTTAGGGGAAGGTTACCCCAGCGGGGTTAGTCTTATTATTATGGGGTCACAAATTAAAAATTTAAAGGGGGAAAATCATGCCGGGGGGGGATTCGAACCAACGAATCCCAAGTCCCCCGGATTCCCCGACACGCACTTTAATCACTTGACTCCCCGGGTGCTGATCAACCACTGCCCCAAAAATACACTACAAATAACTGTAGCCAATTTTTTTAAAACTATTTTTTTTGTCTGCCTAGGGTTGAACCCGGGGGGTTCCGCATGGAACCCCCAACTCACAACTTGAGCTTATCGTGCGTCAAATATAAACCAAATCCATTTTTGTTCAACTCATTATTAGTTAAAGGAAAGTATTTAGAAAGTCCCAAAATTTTTAAAAAATTTTTTCCATTACTAAAAAATTTTAAAAAAGGTACTAATTCTACAGTTGCACTGTGCATGGACTCTCTAATACGGCCGGGCTCTGGCTCGGGGAATAAGTTAAAACTTCTTTATTTCTCCCCCCGCAATTTTAAATTTAAAATTTTTTCCCCGATTACTGCCTGATCTGTTCTCGTAATTTTTGACGACAAAATCCCCCCACCGGAGGGGTAAAAGCGCTAGTATCTTTAGAGAAGGTTGGTTTTTGAACACCGGGGGATGGATTTACCCATTTATTTAGTCTTTGACAAAAATTTTATAGCCAACATTCTCATCAATTTATTTCTAAGGGGGCTAAATAAAAAAAATATCGCCTTCAAACTGCCCGTTAAACTATTAAAGTCCCATTATTCCGGGGTAACCCAAACCAATTATTAGGGGAAAAAAAACTCGAATGGAAATAACTTGTCCCTTCCCGGCTGGTTTCAACCCCGACCTGGGGAATCGCTGATTCACGATGCCGCCTTTACAACTGACTACCGAACAGATTTTACATTTTTTACAAAAACGCTAATTTTTTTATTCATTACCCATTCCTAAAAAAGCCTTTGACAATTTTGTCTAGCCATATGCATACGGTACCCAAAAGGGGTTCAAATGTTCAGCATATAGCAACCCCATTACCCCGGGGCAATACCGAAGCATAATAGAAAAAAAATTTTTGGTATCACAAATCACGGGGTCCCTATGAAAGGAATGGGGTTTTTGTGCGGGGGGGCGAGTTTGCACAACTAGACATGTTTTTAGAAAACCCCCTTATCCCCGGGGGTAAATTAAAAAAAAGGCTTGGAAGGCAAGGGTTAATGAATAATTTATGCAGCTTGGGGGAACAAGGGGGGACCTTTTTGGTACCATTAAGCATATTTTAGTCTAGACAAATTGTTTGCATGATATATGTTAACAGGCCCCCAAAAGGTTCAAACGTTCTAGCATAATCAACCCCGGACCCAGGAACCCCATTGTTGCAAAGTCTACCCATGGAACAATTGTTAAAATGCATCACTAGTTTCACAATGAAACACGAAAAAACCGGGGGGGTTTTTTTTAGTTTTTTAAAGGGGGACTTTTCGTTCACTCTTAAAAACCCATAATTTAGTTGGTAAACCCCCTATTCATAAAAAATCAAAAAAAATTTTTATTTGCCCAAAAAAAAATAATATTTTTATTGTATTTTTTAAAATATAAAAGGCCCGAAAGATTTTTAAAAATTAATATTTTGGGGGTAATGTAGGTAACACTTTTTATTGTTCTCTTTAGGTTTTTTTTATTCATTTAAAAAGTTTTAGATTAATAGGTAATTGTAAAGGGGGTGGGGCACAATAAATTTTTCCTTTTTTTTTTTTAGTGTCTAAAAAACGATAAAACATTTCCTCTTTTATCGCAAAATCACCCCCCTTATACTCCCCAAAAACTCCTCTTTCGTTTAAAGGGACCAAGCATTGAATTGATCCAAGGCAGGGGTCCAAAAAACCCAAAAATTTCAAGGCAAGGGGGAGAAAAAAATGGGGGAAAATTTGGGGAAAAGTAATTAACAGGAAAAAAATAAATTCCGTATCCACCTTGTAATTTTTTTTACTATTAATTACAGCTATTGCACTTATTTCATTGTTTTCTTTTGAATACAAATTTTTTTTTTTTGGAAATAAAAAGGGCCTTTTGGTTTTGTTTTTTTGGGGCCGAACTCACACTATTTTCACCCGGGGGTGAAATAGCGGGGGTAAAAGAATATTTCCCATTAGGAGTTCTTTTGGGGGCTATTTTTGGGGGCCGATTTCTTTTTCCATCTGTGTTCTTTGCTAAGTTATTAAGTTGTTTTGTCTTACAGTATTTCTTCTTTTGACATTGAAGACAGTGAAAACTATCCGCATTGTTCGCCCAAAATAACATAAATTTTATCCAGTAATTTTTTAAAATATTAAATTTTTGGGACTGGGATCTATATCATTCATTTTGTTTTTTTAATTTAAAAAGAGACTGTTTCCAGCAATTTATTTTTTTTCATTCTCATGTCATTTGGACTCAAAGGGGCTTTCATTTCCTCTTAAAAAATTTTGTTTTCGGGGATTAGAATGGTATTTGTTGGAGCTTTTATAAAATTTATTACGTTTTTTTGGGGGCAAGTTTCAAAGAAAAATTTTACTCATACTTTGCGACGTTTCGCTTGGCCCCAATACTTGTGTGTTTCCCCAGGATACCGCTCTGATTCATTTTAAATTTTTTCAAAAAAGATGATGTATTATAGTTGATTTGCCTGTTTCTTTCCATGTTTTTATTTTTAAAAAATCTTTTTTTAAAACCCCCTTTTTGTGATTTTTTAGTTCTTTGCTTAAAAGACTTTTCCCTTTATCATTATTCCCCAATTTTCCCCTTTATTAAAGTTTGTATTTTTTGGTTCGTGTTATAGTTGTGGTACTAATTTTTTTTGTCCCCCCGTTTACATTTGTTTTTTTTTTTTGTTAAAAATTACATCTTTACCGTGATTGTTTTCTTTTTTTTTGCCCCTCGTAGGTTAGAATCACCAAGGTTTTTACTACTCCTTTTTTTGGGGGGTTTTTTTCAGAAAAAAACGATCTGTTTTTGGGGTTATTTTTTGATGAATTTTTATTTTTATTGTTGTTTTTTTTGGGGCTTTGCCATTCTAGTACTCCTTTAGTAAACTGATATCCCAAAAAAAAAAAATAAAAACACAAAAATAATCTAACTCTAAAACTTTCAAGTAAAATGTAAAAGGTACCTACTTCAGTATCACCCTGAAAAGGGCCAAATTTTCCCCCCACGAAAAAAGGTTTTTTTTAGTACCAGGGAAAAAAAAAAAATCGAATAAATCAAGTCCTCCTTAACATTTCCGAAAAAAAATTTCCTTTTTTATCTTTTTTTGGTCCCCCTACAGGTCCTACAAAAATTTTAGAAAAAATTTGAGTTTAAAAACATGAATTTAGGGGGAAATTAATGACGTTTTCGAAAAACCTCTTGGTTTTTCACGGATTGCGTATGTAAAAATAGGAAACCCCCGCTTAGCAATGATTGCCTGATAGAATTTTCTTTTAATTTCGCCAAAACAGGTTTTTCCCCCCTCTAAACAAACGCAAAATTTTAAAAAAAGGGGTTTTTAAAATTTTTTTCCAAGACTTTTTCAATCTAGAAAATTGCAGAAAAAATAAAAAATCTAATTCCCCAAAATTTTAATTTTAAACCCCAACGAAAAAAAAAATAAAAAAATCATATTCTTTTTATTTTCCCCCTAGGACATCACAAAAATTTTAAAAATAACATGAACCCCCTTCAAAGTTCAAAGCTTTTTTTCCCGGGGTTATTTCAATATGTAAGAGTTATTTAAGAGTACGCTGTTTTCGATAATTTTTGCCAAAATATCTTTTTAAAAAAAAAAAAAATAAACTTTTTTAAGATTAATTTATTAAAACACAAAAAAAAATTTTTTACCTTTTAGGATTGGGTCTAATAATTGAAGAACACTCTACGTGGGCCCCCGGGGGTGAATTTTCATGAAAAAAAAAGCGGTTTGGATAAAGATGGCACGTGACCCCCAATTTTTTTATCTAAAGCTCACTCGCGAGGGCACACTCAGGAAAACCCTAATGTTTTTTTAAAAAGGGGAAATATTTAAAATCCTTTTCTAAAAATAGGTCCTTCGAGTTCAAGTGATTTGCAAAAAACTCAAATAGAGGAAATATATCGGAAGGGGGTTTTAAAAAGGTTTAAAATACCCCCAAGGGGAAGATATAAGATAAAACCCCTTTCAAAGGGGGAATTATTTTTGGTCATAATTGGCATGGGGGTATTTTGGATTTTTAAAAAGTACAAACCAAAGAGTGTATAATAAATAAAGTTCAGAACCTAGAAATGTATAATAAATAAATTCAGAACTCTGGGGGAGGGTAGGAATAAAAAAGTATCAAACCCAAAAAACTTATAAAAATAAATTCAGAACTTAGAAGACGATGAATAAATAAAGTATCAAAACTTTAAATGTATAAAAAATAAAAAAAAAAATCAAAAAGAGTGAATGAACAAATAAAGTATCAAACCTAGAAGAGTGTAAATTTTAATTAAAACAGCCTGTAAAATGTTTTTACCCAGAACAAAAAAGGGACGGGGAAAGGGATTTCTATAGGAAAAAAAAACAAACCCCGAAAGTGATTAATGGGGTCATTAGACAAAACACCATTTAAAAAAAAAATTTCAATATGGTTAAATATAATTGTTAAATACTGTATCTTAATAATTCTTTTTTCAGTTTTGTATTCCAAATATTGAAAATTCTTTTTTTAATTTTTCTGCTCATTCGGGACCATCTAAAATACTAACTCCCCTTCTCCAGGAATACGTTTTAAGATTTTTTTTTTGTTGAAATTTTTTTAGTAGTTTTTTGAGTATGATTTGTGCGTAACAACGTAAAATGAACTCATTCCCCCTTTTGAGAAACTTGTTTAGGGAAAAACCTCTTCCTCTCCTCTCTCAAACACACAAAACACACACCACACACCGCCCAATGGCGAAACTTGGGTTTTTAGGTTTTGGGGGACCTATATAATTAAAATGAACCCCTTTTTTTTTTTTTAAAATTCCGACATTAAAAAAAGTAACTTACATTTTCAACACCCCTATCGACTCCGAATTTTTTTTCTTTTTTGGGCTTTTCTTTCGGGGGATGGGCGTCCCAAAATCCCCCAGCTCACGAAAGCCCCCTTACTTTTGCTTCGCCAGGGGCCCAGTGTTGGGAATTTTTTCCTGACCAGGATCGGGCGGAGTGCCACTTCCGGTGAACTGACATCTTCTCCGATAGCAAACCCCAGGCCCCAAAAAATAGGGGAAACCGCCCTGTTTACCTCAATTATCAGATTTGTTTCACAAAAATCGTGATATAAAAACTACTAAATTTTGTTTTTTCAATTTTGTTTTTTAAAATAATTTTAAATTTGCAAAACCCCCACTTAAAAAACCCTCAGTTACAAGTCCGGGGGCCTTTTCCCCATCAAGCAAATAGTCATTTAAACCCAAAATCACTAAATCTACTAACTTCTTAAATATAAAACAAAAAATTTTTAAAATGTAATTATTTCGTATACTTTGTACAAAAAAGTGAGCAAGAAAAAAACAAAGTATAGCACGTAAAGAGAAAAAGAGAGAGACGGTTCTACAAAATTCTTTTAGGGGGGGACTGGGGGGTCTTCACAGTAGGGGGGGCAAATGTTGGGAAAGGGGTTGGGGGAAGAGATTGCCTAGGAAAAAAAACCCCCCCCCCTTTTTAGGACATAGAAAATTTTTTTTTTTATTTTTTTTCTTGTTTTATGTATTATTTTATGTATTTGTTTCCTGTCAATTTTATATTAAATTTTTACATTTTTTGTCGTATTGTTTTTTTTCTGCTAAAAGATTTTTTAAAAAAATAAACTGCGACTGTCACCTTTCCCCATATTTATACAAAAATGACTAATAACCGTTAAAGAGAATTTTGAAAATTTCTACAACTTACCTCAACATAATCACGTCAACAGGACTTTTCCCCGGGGCTAGGGGGAACTTCGGCGTACTTCTCCCTTTTAGTGACCACCCCCCTCGATGTCTGCTAAAATTTTTAATTTTAAAATAAAACCCACATTTAAAAATTTTTTGTATGAAATCAACCCCCGGGGGCACGCTCGTCAATAGCGCCACCAAACCCGGGTTATTAACCAAAAGATTTATAAAAATTTAATATCTTTGTGGAAAGGAACCCCCCTGGGAGTTTATCCCCAAAGCATTTTCTCCCCCCAAAACCCCCCAAAAATCTTATTATTAAAAGTGGTCCAAACCAAAAAAAGAGGAAAAATTCTGCCTGGGGGGGGTTCGAAAAAAGGGGGTCCCTACACCCCGGATACCAGACAGCGCAAAAAAATTTTAACCATGTTTTTTCACAAGTAAACCAGCACAAGTTAAAAAGCAAAGTTTCCCACGGGTCCAGGCATATTAGCTATTCCCGGGGAAGGGTTGGTCCATTTTTTTTTTTTTTTTTTTTTTTTTTGGCGGTACATTCTTACGGATTTTTGGGCCCCCCCAAAAAAAACGAAGCTTTTTGGGGTTTACCAACTCCTTGCATTTGCGGATTTTATCCTGAATAAAGTATATTCCAAATAATTAATTATCTTTTTTGGGGGTAATCACTTTGTGCGACGTCCAACTATTCAAACCTTTTTCGTTTATAAATTTTGGGCTGAACGGGGACTTGAACCACCGCCTCCAATTACAAGTTCGACAAGACTGAGGCAATTTCAATAATAACTACGATTACCATACCGGGAAAGGGGTTATTTGTGTCTTAAAATAAACAGCTCTCCCCCTGTTAGCCCTATGCTTTTTCAAAATTTTTCACTGGATTCAAAAAAATATCCATGGGGTATTTTTTTTAAAAGGTGGGGTAGGGGGGGCAAACCCCGCCGGGAAAAAACCCGCACAACTTTTTGACCCTCTGTTTTTGGCCCTTTTTCATGACACAGGGGAATCTTGAATTTAGAAGAGTTTGGTAGTCTGTTATTTAAAAAAAATGGGAAAGTTGGTTTTTTTAAAAAATTAAAAATTTTAAAAAAATTTTTGCCTATTTTTTTTTTTTTTCTTTTTTTCCTTTTTTTTCTTTTTTCTTTTTTTTTCTTTCTTTTCACACTTTCCTTTTTTTTTTTTCTCTTCTATTTTTATTCGGGGGAAAGGGGGCGCACCGCGGTTTTTTAAACCCCAGAAAGGGGAAAAACCCCCGCAAAGGACTTTTCTACTTTTCGTACAATTCGAACTCAATAAAAATAATTAAAATATCAAAAAAAAATTTTGATAAAAAAAAAAACAATATTCTCTACGACTGAATACGTTGAACACATCTCAAAAAAAAAAAAAATTTAAAAAAAACCCCCAAAAAGGGCGAGTTGCGCTTTTGCCCCACGTACCCTAATTGTTTTTAGTCACTTGTTTAAACCGTATGTAATCGCACTTTTGGGTAAAATGCTTAAAAAATTAACCTCGCTGGGGTTAATTCCCCCAAAAGAAATTTAATATACTTTTTGCGGTTTTGCATTTTAAAAAATTACAAAGATAAAAAGGGGAAATATGAAAAAAAATTTAACTGCTTGAAAAAAAAAAAAAAAAAAAAACGCTTTCATACGAGTCTGCAACCTTGGGGGGCTTTTCATTTTCTATTAAAAACCAAAACCCAACTGACCAAATTTCGTATTGCCTGACACTCCCCCCCTTTCTCTCCCTCAAATTCAATACTTTGCCAGTGCGCATGCCCCACTTTCCCTCTTCCTCCCTTTACAATTAAAAAAATTTTTACATAATACGTTCATAATATCTTACAAATTTTCGTTACAAATACGTTACATAATTTCTTACATAATATCGTTAATAATTTCTTAATAATTCGTCACATAATTTTGGTTATGTGCCGGCAAAGACAGAAAAGCAATATCGTTCTAATTTCGTTACTAATATCGTTACATAATTTCTTACTAATATCGTTACATAATACGTTACAAAATTTTTTACAAATTTGTCACAAATTTTGGTTTTTGTCCAGAGCAAAGACATAAAATGTCAAAAAACTTCCCAAATAAAAATTTGGGAATTTTTTTTTTTTCCGGGAAAAAATTTTTAATGTTTGCATGGAAAAAGTATTGTGTTTGTTTTTGTAAAAAAAATAAATTTTTTTTTGCCCGTTTCCCTTTTTTTTTTTTTTTTCTAGTGTATTTTTATAAACGACGAGGCGGTGTTTTTTTTTTTTTTTTTTTTTTTTTTTTTTTTTTTTTTTTTTTTTTTTTTTTTTTTTTTTTTTTTTTTTTTTTTTTTTTTTTTTTTTTTTTTTTTTTTTTTGTTGGCCGGGGGGGGGGGGGGGGGGTAAAATCTATAAATATCTTGGGGAGAAAGTTTAATGAATCCTCAAAAAAAGCCCAAGGGTAAAATTTTTTATTTGACCCGGGGGGGAACCTTTTGGGGACAGAAGCTGGGGATCCAAAATTCAGAAAATTTTAAATATTTTCCTTTTTCTTCGTAAGAAAGGAAAGTAAAAAAGCCCAATCCTAGTTTTATTCCACTTTTTTTTCCCTCATTACAACTCAAAAACCCTTTTAAAAAAAAATTGTATTTAAAAAAAAAAAAAAAATAAAAAAACAGGGAAAAACAAAATTTTTAAAAACCCTTCAAAAAAATTTTTTTTTCGCCCTTACCATTGTTAAAAATGGTTAATTCACACAAAAAAATTCAACGATAAAAAAAAAACACTTTAATTTTTTTAAATTTACAATCAGGGTTTTTTTCATGTTGCGAGTAATTTGAAAATAAAACTCGATTACGGGGATAAAAAGGAACCTTTACTTGATATTTTTTGCCCCGAAAAAAAAGTAAACCCCCCGACTTCCCCCTTTGGCTGGGGGGCCTGCATTGTGTTTTTTTCCGTATCCCCAAAAATTCCCGGGTTTTATTTTTTACCTATGACCCTTCAGACCCATGTACGTATAAACTTTAAATATCAAGTTTTTATTTTTTTTTTTTTAAAAAGCTAAAAATATGAAAAAAATAAAATTGGAGCAATTTTTTTTTTTTTTTTTTCCAAAAAAAAAATATAAAGTCCCGAATAATTACGTACAAATATCTAGAATTATCGGAAAAAAAACTGTTCACATATTTTCATTAATTTCGGGGGTGTAAATTGTATTAGGCGAAAATTTTTTTCCGTTTTTTTTCCCAAAAAATTTGTCGTGTCCTATAATACCTAATCTTTTTTTTACCTTTCATCTTCGGGGCTAGGACATTAGGTATAAAATAAAAAATAATTTTCCCGTCTTTGGGGTGTGTCTATTAAGAATATTTCTACAAATCCACACACCGTTTCTTTTTTTTGAGAAATTGGGGTATTTAGGTTTTTGGGGGGGAACCGCGTAAATTTTTCTTCACAATGTTACAACATTATTTATGACAAAAAGGGGGACGGGTGCGGGACTTTATATTTTAATTTTGCCGGTTTTTACCGGGGAATTGAAATTTAGTCGCTGGCCCCTTTGATTTTAGTTTTTTATTTGGGGGGGAAAAATTGGGGGGGTTAAAAAGAAATTTATTTTAAAAAAAAGTTTAGGCCCCCCAAAAAGGAAAGAAGGGGAAAGGACCCAATTTAATTTTGTCGCTTTTGCAGTTTTCCAAAATCGTGCTGTTTGAACTCAAAAAGACCACGGGTTACGGTCCTTGCTGATTGAGCTTTTTGGAAATCGAGAAAACTTTTGGAAAAAAGGTTGGAGCAATCTCTTTAAAATCCCAAAAAACCTTGTAATATTAGGTTTTTTTTTTTAAAGGAAATTAAAAATAATCACGGAGAAAAAAAATTAAAAAAGGGGGCGAACACTGTCTAATACAGATTTAAAAACGCGTAATAAAAAAAAAAAAAATTAAAAATGTATTTTTACTTTTTGGGGTCCCGAGCTTTTAAACCAAATTTAAAATTTTTTTAAAAATTTAAAAAATTTTTAATTTAATCCCCCCAAAGGTGCTGTTTTGAAAACCCCACATCATAAATACAAAAATTTTACTTCTACTTATGATGTTTGGCAAAAGGAAGATAAAATAAAAAAAATTTGACACTCACCTAAAACACACGCCCCAGTCAAGTTTTTTGAGTTTTGAGTGTTTTGACTTTTTGCTGTACGAAACCGTTTATCGCTTTAAACAGGGGAAACAAAAAAAATGACAAAAGTCGGGTAAGAGAAAGGGGTTCAATTTAGCAAAATTTCGGGGGAAAAGTCAAAAAATTTAAAAACGCTCCCCCCCCGGGGGAAATTTTTGCTAGGCGGGTTTTGAATTTGGGGAAGGTATAATAAGATGGGTTTTAAAATTTTTGCCGTGACGAGCGGGGTACCTGATGTTAACGGGGGGTCCTCAAAGATCGTCCGATGACTTTTTTTTCCAAATTTTTAAAACATCAACTTTAGTACATTGATTCAACGTTTAAAAAACCGTTAAAAAATTTCCAATTTCCGTTTTATCCTCTTTTAATTTTGGATTCATCTGCCCTTCACATTTTCCCCACTTTTTTTTTGATAATTTTTTAATTGTTTTTGGCTTTTAAAAAAGGGGTTTTAAATTTTTAACCCCGACAAAGGGAATTATTTTTTGTCCATTAAAAAAACCTCTATGGCTGTCCCCAAAAAACCCCCCTGGGAAGGGGTTTTTGCTTTGAAGCATTGAAGCATACATTAGGTTCTTCTATGGGGAAAAAATGGGGTAAAATAAATTTACTAGAGGGTTATCGGGGTTATCGTTCACCCCCTTGGTTTTAAAATTTTGTCTTATTTCACATTTTCCCTCCTCGTCGCGAATATCTTCCCCAAACCAAAATTTTTTCCCCAAAAAGCTGTTTTCGCAACTGACGACAGGCCGTACACTGCTGAAAATTGCGAAGCATTTTTTTTAACATACATTATACCTATAGGTCCCCCAAAAAAAAGGACACACTCAATTTTTTCTAAAACTTAGATATTTTGGCGGAATTAAGACTTTTTTTTAATACCTCTTGGGGGGCTAAGCAGTTGCGCTTTAAAAGGAAAAAACGAAACTTTCCAACGCTTAATTTTTTATGTGCTATTAATTCCCCCTTTATCTGGAAAAACGCATAAAGTCGGAAAATCCACATACCTTTTATTTTTGGCTAAAAATTGAAATAGTATTTCAAATTTTTGGGACAACCGGAACCAAAAATTCTGTTTAAAAGGAAATTTTGGGGCCTCTGATGTGGAATTTAAAAAAAAAAAAGAAGCCCCCAAATTTTAAACGCGAGTGACAAATGCGGGTTTTGGGGGTGGGCTGGTGGGGGATGGGAAATTGCGAGACAAAAATTTTTTTACCCCGGGGGGTAAGTGTCTAATAGACCCCCAAAAAAAAGTTTTTATTTTCCTTATAGGTTAGGCCCTTTTCAAAAATTTTGGTCAATTTGGACCAAATGACCCAAAATTTTTCTGACTTTTCTCAGTTTTTATATAAGAGATTTTTCGTCAAAGACACTGTCTCGTTGTTTTTTAAAAGAAAAAAAAAAAAAAAAAAAAAAAAAAAAAAAAAAAAAAAAACGTAAAGGAAACAAAAGAAAAGAAAAAAACACCTGTTCTATTGTTCAAGGAAAAGTGGGGGAAGAGATAAGAAGTAAGGAAGAAAAAGGAGATGGCGAGGATCGAAAATTGTTTATAGTGACAGCAAATATGGCAGAATGAAGAAAAGGTCATGAACTGCAATTTCAAAATTGTGAACGCCGTTTGATCGAGGATAAAGGACTCTTTTGAAGTAATTTGTGTTAGAAATTGCAATTTTCAAAAACCCCTGGGGTTTTTTCTTAAAAAGTTCCGCCCCAATTTTTTTCCCCCACTTGCGGTTTTTTTAAGGGGGAAGACGGGGTGAGTGCCCCCTTTTAAAATTTGACACCTACTTCTTTTTTTTACCTTATGGGGAAAAATTTCCCTTTTTCAAAATTTCAAAACTTCCCCCCCAAAGTATTTACCAGTGCCCCCCAAAAAAAACCCCCCCCCCTTCCCAATGCCCCAAAAAAAATTCTGATTTTAGCCGCGAAAACAAAATCACTGTTCGAAGCGAACAGAAATTTTTTATATCTACCCTGACCGCAAAACAAACTGGGGCTTTGGACTGGGGCAGTAGTCACAACCGTTACGCCCCCAAAGGGTGGCTCCAACCCATATCAGCCCACAATTTTTTCTTCAAAATCCAAATCGGTTTTTTTAATGCTTTAGAACTGGGATTTTTTTTATTTTTTCCTCACAAATTAAGTATTTTTTTTTTCCATGAAGTAAAGAAGATTTAAATTAATCTTTTGGGTTTGATCGTTAATTTTGCTGTTTTTTTGTGATTTTGAAAAGCTTTGAGAAAGTTCCCCAAAACACAAAGGGGGTTCACCATACAAATAGTTCGCATTTTGTATGCTATTACCCCGGTGGTTATTTTAGTATTTTTTTTGGGGGGACAGCAATTTTTGTTTTGTTGGGGGAATGTATGCAACTGATTTCTCCAAAAACTTCTGAGGGCCCTTTAAAAAATACTTGTATAGGGGGGGAAGGGGTTTTTTCAAAGCCCCGTTTCAAAAATCACGTGTCAGGTAAAAAAGTCAGCAACAATTAACAAAAAAATTTTTTCTTTTACAAAACGAACACAATAGGTACTTCCGTTTTTTAATTTAAAAATTTTCCGGGTAAAATCTCAAGATTTTCTACAAAAAATCCCCCTTGGGTTCAAATCATCACGTAATTTTCTGCAAAAACCAACGTAATTGATTTGAAGTGTGATCCCAAGTGCGGGAAAAAATATTAAATTAAATCCATACGTAATGTTGTAACCAATATACTACATCCATGACACTTGACAACCTTTTTGCAAAATCAATAAGGATTTATATTGCAAGGGGGGTGGGCAACTTTATCTACAAGCGTGGTCCCCCCGGGAACACTTTCAAATATCCCCCCTTTTTGTTTTTTTATTTTACATACAACAAACTAATTACCAAAACCCTTTCCGCATCAAAGAAAATTTAGCGGGAAGTTATTTCAGAGATAGCTTGAAGTGGGGCCCCAAACCCTTTGACCTTTTTTCTATTTTCATCGGTGCATAACTTAATTTTTTATTTTAAAATTTTTTTTGTGTGGGGGGGTGTGAGAGAGAGAGAAGAGAAGAGGTTTTATTTTACACTCTATTTTTTATTAAAAAAAAAAAACGCCAGGAAACTGACTACACTAGAAACTTAAAAAAAAAAATTATCGCTATTATCAATATATGCGCCCCCCAAATCCAAAATTTAAAAGGGAACTCGATGACACGTTAAAGCCCAGACCCCTTACCAAAAAAAATTTACAGCCCTTACAAAAAATTTTTTGCCCAAAAGAAAAACACTTTCGCCCAAACAAAAACCTTTACAGCCCAATACAAAAAAAACCCTTTACAGCCCTTTAAAAAAAACTTACGCCCAAAAAAAACACTTTACAGTCCATTACAAAAACACTTTTTTACCCATTACAAAAAACACTTTACAGACCTTTACAAAAAACACCATACCCATTAAAAAGTCACCAAGCCTATGATTGGTAAAATTTAACGCAATAACCAAGAATTTTTTGGGGTTTTTTACGGTTTTTTTAAAGGGTTCGGGGTAAAAATGTTTCGGAACGGGGGCCTAATCCATTTTTTTACCCCAAGTCTAGGAGACTAGGGGTTTAACCTCGTGAGCTGGGGTTCGGGTGAGGTTAATTTGGTAGCTGTGTTTTGAGTTTCCCCCGAGGGAGGGGAAAACCCCTCGAAAATTTGAACATTGTTGAAAAGTTAAAACCAAAAAAGAGCGGGGAAAAATTTTTTTCTAAGGGGGAGAATGATGGTTAGTAACGTAATGTACCATGTCCTTCTAAACCAAAAGTAAAAAATTTATATTGAGGTCCCAAAAAAAAATTTTGTGGGGTTTTGGGGAAAAATTTTTAAAAAAAAAAAGGCCCCAGGGGGCCCCCAATGGACCATGAAAAAAATAAAAAAAAAATTTGGTTGAACCCACTTTATTTCTTAATTTTTACCTTTAAGATAAGATTTTTTTAAATAAAACCATTTTTCCCCAAAAAACTGAATGTTTTATCCGCTCGAACTAGGGGGTTTTTTTATTATTTTAAGAAATAAAAACCTTACCTTAAAATCAAAAGAATTTTTTTTAAATATTTTCTTTTTTTTTAAGGTTAATAAGGGGCAAAATTTTACGGGTTTTATATCAAAGGGATTATTAAAATAATGATTGGTACCTTTTTAAAATTTTGTTAATATACCTTATTTTTCGCCTCTTTGGCCTTTTTTGGGGATTGAGGGTTTTGGGAAAGTTGGTGTTTTTTTAACCCCTTGAATTCTGTCCCCTTTGGATACAGTAAAAAAAAGTGCCAATCCTACTTTTGCCAACCATCAAATTTAACCCGCAAATTTGACGGTTTGAGAGATTCTCTCACAACCATACGTTTTCCCTGTACTGATACGTTAAAAACCGAACCGTACGATCCCGGGGGTTTAAAAAAAAAGGGCCCCTTTTACAAACCCCAAATGTTTAAGGTCATAAAATATTGGAAACCCAGGAAAAATTTAATGACCCTATATTGAAAAGCAAAAAAACACCCGACCTAACTTCTTTTACTTGCGTAAAAAAAAAAAATAGCCCCCCTATAGGGGTAGAGAAATGGGTAAAAAGGGGTTTTTTTACACCTTACACCACGAACGGGATTTTTGTGTTCAACATCTGGGCCCAAGCCCTCATTCGTACTTTCTGATTCAGTACATTTTATCAGTTAATTTTTTTTTTTTTTTTTTTTTTTAAGTGTAATTTTTTTAAAAAGGTTTATAACATAATTTTTTTAAAATCTACTATAATATATAAAATATTAAAAGTATTTTTACATGAGATTTTTTTATGATCTCAGTGATTCATACTTTACCCTTTTTTTAAATTTGAAGTTTAATAATAGGTTTTTTAAAAAGGGAAAAATTAGCCTTTAGAGCTAACTCTTAAGAGTTAAGCCATCCATTTTTTACATGTTGTCTCTGATAAGTAGTGAATAGTTGATGTGGTTTAATGGTTTTGAAAATCTAAATTACTTACATTCTAATACCTGTAAATCTTATTTAATATTAAACAATCCAACATGCCAAAGAAATTTGTTGGGGAAAATTCTAAAGCTGTGGTTGCAAGAGCTAGAAAGAATGCGGCAAAAGAGGAAGAAAATATAAAAAAGAAAAAGCAAGAGGAAGACGAGTATTGGAAGGATGATGATAAGAATTTACTCAAGAAACAACAGAAGAAGGTAAAAAAGTTAGGTGCATAGCCTTGCACATTGTGTGCCTTAGCTATTATGCTCATTTTAGTAGTAGACATTATGAACACCCATAATTGTAGCCTGAACTATCATTATTGAACAGAATCCATACAAGACTCAAAATGATAAAAAGATGCAATGTAAGAACATGAGGCTTACATCTGTCTCAACTAAAATTGAATACCATTTACATACGGAGAAGTTTGCTGGGAAAGTAGATAATGTTTAGAAGCCAAGAATCAGAACTTTTTCAAATAAAACTTTTGATTAATAATTTTCTTTAGCTGCAAACTCACTCAACAGCAACCCACATACCTACCTCACTCTGAAAGGGTTGTCACCCACCCAGATTTAACCTTGCTTAACTCGCTAAGTCAAGTGCTTAACTTGTTAGTTAAACATGCACTGGTAGTCAAGTGTTTAAAACACAGTAGTTTGGTAATCCATTAGCATAAGGATCTGTTGGTTCAAATCCCACACAGTGCATGAAATTTTCCTCATTAATTTGAGTTTGTGACCACATAATAATAAGACTGAGGAATTATTTATTATTAGGTTCATATTGAAATACAAAAGTAATATTAGGCATATGTAATATTTCTATAAATATTATATAGACTCTGAGGGTTAGGTGGTTACCTTCCATTAAATAGTGTTATTATTATTACCTCTTTATCTCAACTTCAATAATCTTACAAGAAGTGATATATTTTATTCTACATGCTAATGGTGCTGTCTTTGGTTTCTTGTTTATTGTTAAGCACTAGGTTATTGAGGTTTAGTATTTCTAATCAAGTATAATTTTTAATAATCCACATATTTTATTTATTATTTCAGGATGAAAAAGAAAAAAGAGACTTGAACAGTTAGAAAGGAAAAAAAAGCTGATGCCTTACTAGAAAAAGAATTAAATAGCATTAAAGTTAGCACAGCTAGTAAGCCTCCACCCAAGATAACAAGGGCCAGTATACAGGTAGGATTACCTAATTTATACTTTTTTTGTGGAATGGATTTTTTTTTAAATCCACCCTCATCAATAGCTGAACCACACTTTAACTGAAAAATATCATTACTTAAAGTTTTTTTTACTACATTATACGTAAGAACACAAGTATTAGTGTTCATTTAATATCAGGATCATTCAAGACAGGAGTTTCACCCTTCATATTTTTCTAGAAACTCACAATTTAGCTACCCACATAACCTCACCCAGTCTTGGTTAGACCAAGAATAGCCATCATCTCTAGGGTTCAAATTTGGTGGTCACCCACTCACCTATCAGGCTTTGACTGGACAGTGGACAGTTTCAGAGATCTGACAAAAATCTGCTATCTTCAATGGCCATCAACACTGGCTATTTTATATTTTAATTGGGTAGGTTTATTTAAAATGAAAAAAGTTATTGAAATCTTTCTGTAAATTTTACAGAGTGGACTGCAAAAGAAGCAAGAGGTAGAAGAGAAGTCCACAGGAACTGTCACACATTTAGAAGCACCACTGGAAGAAAACATAAACAGACTTCAAGTAGAAGGGGACGAAGCTAGAACTGTTGAAGATGCTATCAAAGTTTTAAGGTAAACTATAAATATACACAAATATAATAGGAATAATCAGGTTCAATGTTCACTCATGTCTTCCATTGTATAACAGTAAAGAGCCTTGTTTAGAGTAAAAGACAGTGATGTTATCATGAAAACAATGCTTGTAGAACAAGAAGCAATCTGTAAAAAAAAAAAAAATGACCTGAATTTGGACTATTGAGAAATCACCAGGAAATCAATTTTCCAGGTTTTTACACCAGTAAGGACTACATTTTTTTGTGACATGATTTTTTCACTATGTCCAGATCCACACTACATATCTCTTTTTTTCA
This sequence comes from Bactericera cockerelli, assembly GCA_024516035.1. Classification (NCBI taxonomy): domain Eukaryota; kingdom Metazoa; phylum Arthropoda; class Insecta; order Hemiptera; family Triozidae; genus Bactericera; species Bactericera cockerelli. The sequence continues at coordinate 96,059 of JAMCCL010000043.1, forward strand.
TAATCTTTGACAGGTTTCACATGTTGTTAATATTATAAAGAGAAGAAAAAAATCTTAGTAAAATGTGTCTAAAACTCCACTTAAATTTTATCATATTACCTTTTGAAAGATATTAATCTAATTTTGTACATGATGCCACATAGGTACTATGTAATTTATGTTGTGTGTAAATTTTTATTGACAAATAAAGGCTTTTTACATTACATTTTATATTACCATTTGAAAGTATAAATAGAAGCTTACTGGAGAATATGTCTTGAAATGTTAACCAACATTTTTTTTAATATTGTGAAAAAAAATTTTTTCCCTTCAAAATTGAATGTTGCAGATTGCTTATTTTGAATGGAACTATGGGTAAATGATATACAATAATTTTAAAAATCAATGAAAAAAGTCCTAATCAGGGGGAGGCCTGGTATTTAATGGCTCCTCTGTAATTTTTTTAAATCTCATTTTAATTTGATTGACATTTCAGCCTTTCAAGTAGTGAACCTGTTGATATGCATCCAGAAAAACGAATGAAAGCTGCTTACACAGCCTTTGAAGCCGAGAATTTACCCAGACTGAAATCAGAGAATCCTCACTGAAACTATCACAACTCAAACAATTGCTTAGAAAAGAATGGATGAAGTCATCTAGTAATCCTGTTAACCAAATTCTACGTTAGGCATTTCTTGTGTCTATCACTAATTTTTTTTTTCATTTTCCATCTGCCATTATTTATATGTCTGATAAACCTAAAGACTAAAAGCATATAATAATTTATTAATATTGCTGTGAAAACATGATTGCAGTAAAAATTTGATTGGATTATGAGTACTCATAAGAGTTTTTTTAATTATGAGTACAAATTAGATTGAATTTCATTTTACTTCCGAGAAATTTAATATATTAGAAATTGGAAGTATTGTGTTCATTTTTGAAAAAAAAAAAATATATTTCTGGACGTTGCATAACCTCCTAATCAATTAACTTTGGTTTTGTGTCCGTCTGTCGGTCTGCAAAAGTATTCCTTGTAACGCGCAAATCTCGGAAACTACTTAACGGATTTTGATGAAATTTAGCACACATAAGGGACGTTTCTGTAGAGTGTGAATGGTCCCATTTTAAATTCATCGTCTGGGTGAAAGAGACCATGCGCCTGACCACTAACTTTTTACTTAAACGCTTAATCCCGTGAACGGTACACCTGATTTTGATGAAATTTTGGATAGGCTATTTATATTTATTTTTAATTAATTATAATTTAATTCTGATATTTAAGAAAATCCGAAATTTTGGACAAAAAAGTCAAAAAATAATGTCCACGACTTGCATATACAGAATTTTTTGTAGAATCTAGAATGTAGGAAAAATAGTATTCTACCACTTAAATCATATTTGAAGAAAATCAGTTCAGCGCTTTTGGATTTAACAAGTGATTTAATATAAAATCTCAAAATTGCCACGGGGTAAACAATGTGAAACAATCACGAGGAAGTATTGTGTCCATAATTGGCAGTATTTTTTTTTATTTGATCAATATTTCTGAAGACATGATAATTTTATGCAAAAGAAAATTGAAAAAGTGTTACTTGATATTTATTACTACTGTATTTTTTATTTTGATATAAATGGTAAAATTAATAAAGCTCACATCATTTTTCAAAGGACAGATAGGTATATTATAGTCTAGGAGTGCTTTAGACTGTTGGCTCGATATAGAGTGTCTTATTACACTAACAGTTTAAAATAGCAAGCACCTTTTTATTGATTTTTTCTTTTTACGTAATTATATCTTTGGGTGGAATCTATGGTATGTCTATCTGTTGGTGGAAGAGAATGCCATAAGTCATAGATATTATCTCCACCCTTGATGAGGTTTTGTTTATTATGTGTGATATTTATTGTTTATTATAAATATTTTAGAAAAATGTAAATAAAACTTGTTCAAAATAGTTTATAAATAAATCTCACAGAGGTGGAATGATTGTAGCCGCCCGAATCCAGTAATTAAGCTCCTTCCAAATCTAATGATTAAAATAAAGATTTAGTTTCAACATTCTGAAGAGATTTCAGAATGTGCGTTTTACATTACACTCTCAGGGAATTACACGAGGAACCCATATCAACTAGCATGGGTTGAGCTCGAAAAAAAAAGAAATCTACCCAACCCTACTAGTACAATCGAATCTGAATACAAGAGAACTCAAGGGATCGACATTTTTACTTTCCTTTTCCCATAATAAGAAGGAAAGTATTGTATTCGTCGAAATTTGACCTACCCAGTTTTTTTACATTTCTGGACGTATCATAGCCTCGGGATTCCAAAAAGTGGTTTTCAGCTGTTGGTCCGTCCGTGTGTGTGTCCTGTGGGTGTTGTGTTGTGTGCTGTTCCCATTTCTAATAGGATAAGGAAAGTCGTGTGATGTTTACACCAGATTTTTCTCTTATATCCAGGTTTTTTTATTAGGAGGTTAGTTTCCTTTATAGAGAGGTAAATTAAAGCAGGAAATTGTTTTCTTATATCCAGGTTTGACTGTTCGTACAACTGACACCAGAATCCGAGCATTAGACTGAACCCACACCATGAAGGTACATTTTTTATAATGAAAAAGAAAAGAAGTTATAATAATACTATAGGTAATCTAATATGTTTATCAACTTTTTTATTGCATAAATATACATATATTTTTTAACGTTTAACCGTATTTTACAAAAAGACTATAATTATTACGAGTTATTTAACCGTGCTTTGCTACGGTCGCTACCGGAAAGTGTAAGCCTTCTAGTTTGAACATTAAAAAATCCTTCCACATCTAAAACATAAATCGACCGTACATACCAAATTATTTCATCCGCCGTAAATTTACTAGTAAGAAGAAACAGTGATGAAAAGTTTTTTTTTTTTTTTTATCTTGGTGCTTCAGTTGGAATATTAAAAATCCTGGAATTAATGCCCCTCTAAGACATACAAGTCACCTACATACCAAATTTTAGCATTCTAGTACTTACCACTATGGTGAAACAAAGATGAATTTTAGAACTCTTCACAACTGCATGTATGATCAGCCTTTTAAATGTCCGTGATTCCCAAGGTGTATAAAATAATCATTATTTATTGGGTAAAATTGTTACTGGCAATCAGGAGTTACACTTTCAACAAAGTAATTAGAATGGCTACTGAGACTCACAACGACTTTGAATAAGATCACATCAATACTCCTCAGTTGGTACTTTTGATGCAAATAAAGTTACTATACTTATTCCACTTGGGGCTAAATTACATATACATATAGGATTCCATCAAAGCCAAACTCTCCCTCATGTTTAGACTACAAAATCTGTTGAAAAATACGCGGGTTGTTTAAATTGAGCGGCTCCCGGTGTTTTTATTCGTTCAGACCCCGTTATTGGCTAGTCATTTGTTTAACCTGCTTCAAACCGTAGTGTTTAACTTCTTCAACTACTTCTATCCATCGTAGGAGTTTCTTATCGAAAACTGTGTTTTGTTTGTTGGTCGGAAAACGTCAACGCGCCAATTTTGCTCCAAAATTGTTCAATACCAAAGAGTGTTTTAATCACGAACACTTACCTTCAACAAGGTAAAACAGTCAATACCGACTACTATCTGTCAGTTTTGAAACTCTCGCCTGAGTGAAAAAATCATGCTCACCTGGTGCACGTCCGATTTAGTGGTTTAATTCTGACCGTGGTCGCCTGATTCTTTCCCACAACATTGCTCCTGAGTGTTCAGGGTTTAAAATCCATCTTTCCACCACCATGACAAATTTCATAAGAAGTAAGTACTCGATGTTTTCTGTTTTGCTGTGTGGTAGGCGTTCCCGACGATAAAAATCATTGATCATTCCTCATCACTCGAAAAGAAGTCGAATTTCGCCATTGCTAACAGGAAATTTAACCTGAGAATGTGTTAATCTGATAAAACTTCCTCAATTGTAATAGGAAGTCGTGTGATGTTCGCACCAGTGTATTTTAAACACAAACCACAAAGTTAGGCCAAAGTATTTGTATAGTTGGCCGCCATTTGCAATAGTTTAAATGATAAAAAGATGATTTTTTTTTACCATAATATTGTTTCGTATTTAAAAATAAATAAATTGGTCCCCCTGGCCCCGACCGGAAAAATTGGCCCCACGATAAGAAGGTTTATTTATCTTGGCTTACCGTGCAAAATTTCAAACTTACTCAGTAAGCCCTTCCAAATATAATCAGGGGGTTACAGACTTATGCCCATCCTGTAGTATAATAATTATGTTGAAAGAGAAACTGATCTCTGGATAATACAGTTGAAACCTGGATTTTTTTCTCTTACATCCAGGTTGGTTTCTTTCCCTTAACGAGAGGTAAATTTGTCCTGGAAATCATTCTCTTATAACTGTAAATGTACATATATGATGATATTTTAAAAAAATCCATGGAAATTTTTGGGGCTAGAAGGCAATTTTGAATTTTATTACATTTTTAATTGAAGAAAAAAAAAATATGTACAGTAAAAATAATAATATTACTTGTTAAGAAGAAAAAGAAAGAAATACAATAGTTACTCAAACTCGCTTAAGGCCCGAATTATGAAACAGGATTAGAATAACTAATATATCTTACACTATCCCACTAACGTTCTCTGGTGGGAATTTCAACCAATCAAAGCGCATTTATATCAGCTGTTAAGAGTGATAGTGCTAAAGAGTATCTTCTGTTCTTCTTTTTGTTAACAGATATTTAGGGCGAAATTAATAGACAAAATCGTGTTCTTAAGTCATGATTTTCTTTTCCCATCTAAGACTTCGCACTGTTTTTCCCTATCTAAGACACTACGCAAATCGATAATTAGCGTCGCAAAGGTATCACAAAAACGTCTATTAATTCCACCCTTAATCCTGTTTCATATAATACGGTCCTCAATCTTTGCTGAACTTGGGATTCGAACCACCGACCTCCAGTCACGTGTCCGCAGCCTCATCAATCGAGCTACTGAGATTGGTTAATATTATATACATACAATTATGATAGGATGATAGGTATAGGTGAGTGTGTAAGGGGAAAATAGCAGTTGTTTAGTACAACAAATCAGGTAAAAAATATACAATTTGGTTCAGTTAAAAGATCTATTTAAATATTAGTGAATTATTTTCTATCACAACTTTGGTTAATTTAGACTAGTAATGTTTTAAATAGTAAAATATTTTATTATTCCTATAGTTTTAGTATGATGAAGCTATTATAATGTAATAGAGGAACTTGCAAAAAATCAAAGTTTTAAATGATTTTATTAAGGGCGAAGTAATAGACCAAATCGATAACTTAAGACTAAGTCATAGCTTATTATCGGTTTTCCCCATCTTAGACAATCTGAGTCTCAGGGCCCCACTAGTATTACAAAAACGTCTATTTATTTCGCCCTAAATTTACAACCTTTAAAATCGTATTACATATTTTCCTCTCATTTAAAATTGGAAAGTTTTTCTGAAAACCTATGAACTTTTTTTTGTACTAATCAGTACAAAAAAGTGCACAACTACTTCTACTTTGTGTTATTTTGTAACATTTTTATTTATTTATAGGAATATAATAATAATATCGCCTTATTTATACTGCCCAATTAGGACTATTAAAGTCCCATTATTCCAGCAGTAAGCCCAAGACATATTATTATGTGGTAAAAATCCCAATTGCGAGGATAACATGTCATGTCCCAGCTGGGTTTCGAACCCACGACCTCTGGAGTCTTTGAATTCACAGAGTGCCGCCTTTACCACTGAGCTACCGGGACAGATGTGTTATGGAATAATGTTAAATAAATAATGAACCTTTTAAAAAAAATAGATTTGATGGAACATATTACCAATATCATCAATTGATATGAAATGATGAGATATTTTTTAAAGAAGTGTTGTAAGTTGATTAAGTTTAAGTATGTAATAAAAATTATTACAGTAGAATCTTAGCAGCTACAGTTATTCCGTATAGATTTGGTGTCATTGGATAAATTGATGGGTAAATTATTGCTGTCTGTTGTGATTGGTTCTACTCTCAATGATGCTGATTGTCGATTCTGAAAAGAAAAAGAAAAAAAAGGTTTTTAGTGAAAATTAGATATTGGGGTGAAAATGGGTATGACAGTGCAGGTTTTTTTTTCTTCTGCCAATAACACGTAAGATACTTATCGAAAGAATTGTGTTCGTTTCTGTAAAAGAAATAATATTAATTTATTTGCTCCGCCTTCAATTTTTTTTTTCTTCATATTTCTGCACATGTTGTAACCTCCTTAGCAACTTTGATTTTGTGTTAGTCTGTCTGTTATTTGCATTCCTTGAAACACGCAAATCTCAGGAACTGCTGAAGGGATTTCAACGAAATTATGTGCACATATGCATAGATGGTATATGTTGTAGATGGTCCAATTTTAAATTAATCAACTTCCAATCAGCGGGTCTTGTAGATAAAAAGCGTGCGCCTGACCACTAAATTTTTACACAGACACAATGGTCCCAGTTATACGGAAAAAAAAGCTGGTTGATGTCCTACTTGAAAAATAGGATTACTTGAAATGCAATATAATCTCAACATCTAATGAATATTATACAATATACATAATTATTATCTCCATACTCAAAAAATATTCTAAGAAGATTACCTTAAGCTCATTGGCAAGACAATAGAAAGCTTCTTCAATGTTAGTGCTGTCTTTTGCTGAGGTTTCCATGACATAGTGAATCTCCGGTACATACTCTCCCATCTCTTCTGCTTCACTAAAATCCACTTCTCTTTCACCCTCCAGGTCACACTTATTACCTACAGGGAAATATAAGGTTTAATTTAATAATTTTGAATTTCTATATTTTATAAAACGGATCTGCGTTTACAAGAATGATTTCCACTATTTTTACATTCTGTTACCTGTAGGTTGAAGAAAGTATTAATTTTTTTAAGTTTTTGACTAGCTGATGTTGATCTCTCATGATTTTCTCAACATATTCCCACTTTTTAAATTTTAGTATTTCCTCAATCACACACTCTTGACACACCAATTTTCTGTAGGTCGTACACGTCTATCCTCTCCTGCACCATTGACTTGACCGGTAAGCTGCCTGATCTGATTTGTAATGCAGATTTGGGGCAGTCCTGTACTACAGTGAGAGATTCCGTTAAGTGGCAACAAAAATAAATGTTATTCTACACCTCAAGGCACGTCGAAAAGTCAAGTACCATATTTTTTGACGCACCTGGAAGCTAGGACAAGCACCCAAAGAATTAATGTATGCATAGTGGCATTGTTTTTTTCTTCTAAGTATATTATAGTTTGCATACAGGTTTTTTGGCCTATTGAGAGAGAGAGAGCATATGTAATGTGTTTTTTTTTCCGTATAGTGATATCTGCTTTAATTGTATAAAAATTACTAACAGGACAATGTGTATTTCAATGTTCCACACATAATTTACAATAAAAAAAAAACAAACAAGAGTTTATACAAAAACTATTTCTCTTATGCATACAGTAATTATTCAGATGCTCGTCGTGGCTTTCAAGAAAATAAAATAAATAGTATTTGACTTTGCGATGCGCCTTGAAGTATTTGTGTTGCTCCTTTATGGAATCACACTGTATATTATTTTGCAAATTGCATACTTTTTCAGGGGTTTCTTGAAATTACGGGGGGAATAATTTTATGGGAATAAATCTCACCTGAATTGTACCCAGGAACATGCTTTACATCCTGTAGGTACCTATACAACCATTATTATGTGAACAAAAATATAATGTTCTTTTCTGAGAACAGCATTTGATATCAACATGGAGTATCTATTTAGAAAGGCTGGGATGAACATAGAACTAAACGAATGAAACATGTTTAAAATAAAATATTTTATTTTTTACCAACTAGAATTAGGAGAACATTGGAAGCTGCATATCTCCTCACTTCATCAATCCATTTTTGCAGACCAAGAAATGATGCCCTCCTTGAAATGTCATATACTGGAATTAAAAAAGGACAATCTAATTTTATAGTATAACATTTCTAAGAAAGTTTATTATTCTTATACTCCACCATATGTTATTAGTGATTTTAAAAATACTAGAAACAATAGGTATAAGTAGTGCTTTATTTAGACTGTCAGTGCAAGACAGGTAGTCCCATTTTGCCAACAGGTACTAGCCATGCTGACGTAATGTCTATGACATGTTAACAAATTTAAGGCATGACCAGTATACATGGAAAATAGAGAATATAGTCTTTCAATTCAATATTATCTTTTATTTTAATTTTTACAAGATAATAAATAATATACAGAGCACTTTGCCTAAAACAATGTTAGATGTAACAACTTTCCAGTTAATTTTCAGGTCCCTTCAATTTTGTTGTTGATTACTTCTGTTATAGCAACCACCGTTTATAGTAATACAGTTTGTCTCATTATAAATGAGAGATTAAAATATTTTGAGAACTACTTATGATAAAAAAAAATGCTCATAGATCATTTTCATAACTCTAAAGGGGACACTTAATGGGTTGACCTTTAGAAGTTTCTTGGCCAACCCCTTCAAAGTAAACTTTGGAATTTTAAAGAACACCCCCTTTTTTTTACGACATTTTTTAAATTTACACAAAATTTCAAGTTCAAACAATTGCTTATTAAACACACCTGCATAGCAAACATAAAAAAAATTAATAATGTGAATATAAATACTAGGTATGTATATTATTATTGGTAATGGTGACTCCTCCTATAAGGCACTCTCTCTAGGTATTTTTGTCAGCCCTACATTGCTAATTTCTTCTGTCTCATACTTACCTATGATGACACCATTGGCAGATCTGTAATAACTTTGAGTTATTGTTCTGAATCTTTCTTGTCCAGCGGTATCCCATATTTGTAACTGAAATGAGGTGGTTTGACATATAATAATTTTAAAAGTAAAGAGTATGTATATTTTAAACATTATTAATAAAAAACTGCAACTTAGTCTTACAATTCTAATGGCCAGGTCAAGATGCAGCTGTCAGCTTCCACCAATCCCAGAGCTCCAAAGCAATCACATGAAAATAAATAGACAAATTCTACATCACAAGAAATTGTTAAGAATCGGTTTTCCCTATCTTACACAGTTTGCAATCCATGACCACAGAAGTATTACAAAAATGTCTATTAATTCCGCCCTAAATCTACGTGAGCCAGGACCGGTGCATCTCAACACATTAAAAAGTGAAATATACCTCGTATTGACCAAAATTTTGTATTACAAAGCATACTGTCTAAACTACACGTGTGCCATATGTTCTTTCACCAAGAATAAGCATGCCTCAGTCAATACCTCTAGCTACAACATAATTATGAAGTTGGGGAAAAAATGGTCATCCTGACAAAATTCACGTTCTGGCATAAAAACTAATCAAGTAACAGCAAAAATCTACTAAAAGATGGATAAAAATTTGGTATTTGCTAATATTTTGTTGACAGTCATGTCAGAATCTGTAGTGAAAAGCTAGTATAATTGTTAATATAAATTAGCAGTTTTTTACTGGTTGGTACAAGAATTCACATTATTAGTAACATCTTATATTATAAAATGATTTGTTTGTGTGTACGTTTAAAACACTGTAACTCAAGAACCACAAGTCAGATTGAGCTACAACTTTGGGTGGTTACATTCTATAACTGGATAAGTGCAGTCATGCATTATCCAAAATTCCTCTTTCCAAAAGTTGAGCTTTTTCAATATGGACAATCTTGCAAAGTAAAAGTCTGATTGAGCTGAGATTTAGGGCGGAATTAATAGACGTTTTTGTAATACCTCTGTGGTGCTAAGTCACGGATTGCGTACTGTGTAAGATGGGGAAAATCAACGCTTATCAACGACTTAAGTTATTGATGTTGTCTATTAATTCTGCACTTAGTATATTATTACATAAAATATCGCCGCTGCAAACACAAACTGTCGTATCTGCAAATTTTGCCATTTTCAGTTAAGAAGCGCACATAGTGGTTCGTGCTTGCTGAGAATCTTTGAAACTCACATACGACTAACCTTAAAACTTGAATACTTCAAGGAAGGAGTTGAGATACAGATACGACAGTTCGTGACGTGAAAAAGGAAGTTTCAAACCACTATGTGCGCTTCCTGAAAATTTGCAGATACGACAGTTTGTGTTTGCAGTGGCGATATGTTCGAATTGTCTAATCATACCAACTTACTTACCTTCACTTTCTGTCCATCAATATTTACTGTTTTCATTGAGAAATCAACACCAATAGTATTTCCTGTCTTTTCGACAAAATTCCCACTTCTGAATTTATGGACTACACAGGTTTTACCAACACCACAATCCCCGATTAGGACAACTTTGAACAGAAAATCATAGCTGTCATCCTGGTTGTTTGGATGTTCATTTCTTAGACTTGAAGACATCATTTCATTATTACCTACTAACCTACTTCATTTTATTTATGCAACTTTGCTTGTAGTCATCTAGTCTAGACTCTAGAATTATCACTAGATAGAGATGATCCAAACAAGTCTTATCTCTCAGAATCTCAGACACAGGAGATAACACTGATAAAGTGATAACAACTTTGATCAATGATCATAATATCATATTGTATGACAATCTGATAAAGGGTAGCAGACGGTGTGCGTTCGTTCAACACAAGTTCATACAGCATAATAATCGAAATCGATTGTGCTGTGCGACCGTTATGCTGGGTGAATTTGTGTTGAAAGAACATTGTGCCCTGCGAAATTGTGTTGTACGAACGTTTGAGATGGTTAAAATCCATGAAACTCTTTCCATTTCCCCACCCAGAGCTCAAAAGTTTCCCTTGAGAAGAGAATAGAGAAATTTTATCTATGAAATAGGGAATTTTGCAGGGTGGATGTGGAATAATGGAATAACCGTAACTCAATTATTATTTTTTACTTTTCTAGTTTTCTTTTTTCGTAGTTAAGAGTAGCTAGTGTATTATTAAAATACAGTGAACTAACAATCAAACGATTGGAAATTTATTTTTAAAAAAATAATATTAATGTAATAAGAAAAGTTTTATTTGAACGACAAAAAGCATCGACAGCCTAGCAGTACTCACATTACTGAAGTCCATAAGATTGAACTATGGAAACTAGAGTGTCACCAGCCTTTGATTGAATCTATTGTAATCTATAGAAATGGGGATATGAAGAGAATAATGACTGCCTCTGTGGACAGGTGCAGACAAATGAACATCTCCTTGTCTGTAATCAGTTGGATGAACCCTGCACCCAACAAGATCTAACCCTGGCCAATCTAAGATATGTTGTTCCGGACATGAAAAGTAAAGTAAGTAATGTAATAAGCATGAATGGTTTTATGATCATCACTATTGTGAGACAGCAAGCCTGTCTAGAGTTAAAAGCTTGTTTATCCCAAAAAAATTCAGTTCCCTTCTTTGCCACTACCATATCATTATGCTATTTGTTCTTGTATCACTGAATCCCAATGAAAAAAACAAGGTTTGTGTCATCTGACCCTCATCTTTTCTCTGGAGAGCCTCCAGATATCTGGGACTTGGGACTTAACACTGTTTCCATATTCCCAAATCCACTGTGCAATACATGTTGCATTGATTTTTTTCCCCTCTGAGATTTTCAATTTTGTTTCTTCTTTCATCATCAATAAGGAATTCAAGAATCTGGAATTCCAAATCTAAAACCCTTGTAAAAATATCTATTTTTAATAACATCAAGTCTATTAATCAATAATGGACTAGTTGACACAACTAGAGGATGGCTGAGGCCAACCCAGGTATCCTGTTTCTGGTGTGTCAGATCATAACATGCTGAAATGTGATATCATCCCTGCACTAACTATCAAAACACCAGCAAAGCTCCATTACCTAGTCCTAAATTATGTAGACCAAAGCAACAAGTTATTTCTGTTTTCCCTATCATCACCATCTCTTAGTATGCCCCAAACACTGGTGACTATCATCTCCCCATAATGAATTGTCCCAAGTCTGAATAACCTTGCTGAATTCATGCCCAGTCTCCATAAGAGCCCATGTGCATCTAGTTTTTCTTCACCATCCCTCAACTTCTAACCACCATTACCCCAATTCAACATTCATCAAAATGGTCTATGAATTGTCAAGCTATACCTTATGTTTCCATGATTTCCATGCTATACCAAATAAAGTTTGCATTGGCTACCAGTCAAATTATATCTACAAAGTATAATCCAATACAAAAACCGTATTATGTCCTTTCATGTTTAAAATTAATAAACTATGTACCTACCTGATTTTTACAAGTGAAACCATTCCCTTATAATCGAAACTAAACTTTGCTTCTTTTCTTTTCATTTAATTTTCACTACATGACTATTTTTTTAGTATAAGAAGGATATCCTGTCCCTGCCCTTATTTTTTGTGTTATATTGTAGGTACTTCAATTGAATCTATAATTCAATTGAATTATAGATTTTACTTTGGGTTTCTCAGTCCCATCTATCATTTTCAATTCTGAGCCTATTCCTTTGTCTTTTTTTCTGTTCTTTTTCCTTTTTATTGTATATTAGAGTGGATCAAAAAATCATTTTATTGTATTTAATTAACGCTATACCTCGGAAAAGTTGTGGCTGTTCGAGATAAGACTTGTGAGCTAAAAAAAATTTTGGAACACGTCTTCCGGTCGCGCAAAGGCTTTCAAAATGGCAAAAATCCAAAAAAAAAAAAATAATAATAATAAATAAAAATGAGAATTTTTTAAAAAAAAATGTAAAAAAATTAATAACAATTTTTTTGGTTTGCTATAGAATATACTAGTTATAAAAATACCAGACTAAAAAAAGACTAATGAAACCACCTTTACCAGTCGCGCAAAGGCCTTGAAAATTCACTATAATTTGCCCTTTTTCAAGGAATTGAAAAATATAGGTAAAATTTTTATTTATCTGACTCCCCATAGAAATTATTACTTGCATGAAGGTCCAAAGAATCCACAGAGACCAAAAAAAATAAAATCGGACCAACCCTTCCGGTTGTGCAAAGGCCTTGAAAAGTTATCCTCTAAATCTTTGTACTTACAATATGTATATCATTCAGACCAGCTTAAAAATTGACCCAGAACTCACGAAGAAGAGTTATAGGTACGAGTATACGACGAATTCCATCCAGACCCTACCGGTATCTCAGTAGTCAAGACGTCTACTGGTAATCCAGAGGTCGCGGGTTCGAAAGGTGACCGGTAAAGGAGGTTTCATTGGTGTTTTTTTAAAACTCTTTATACTATTCTGGTCTTTTTATAACTAGTATATGCTATAGCAAACCAAAAAAATCGATTATAACTTTTTTTTTACATTTTTTTTTTTAAATTTTCTTATTTTTTTTGGAATTTCGCCATTTTGAAAGCCTTTTTGCGACCGGAAGGCGTGGTCCAAAAAAAGTTTTTTTTGCGCAAAAGTCTTATCTTCAACAGCCACAACTTTTCCGGGGTATAGCGTTAATTAAATAAAATAAAATGATTTTTCGACCCACTTTGTATACATTATTTTTTTCCTATCCATTATTTAATTCTTATAATAATTATATTTACTGTACATAATTATGTCTATGTATATCCAATAAAGTGTTTAATAATAATAATTATCTATCTTTTTGCTTTCAGAGACTTGCCATGCAAATCTTTAAGTGACTCCTGCTGCCTCTGGACATCTGGCTTTTCTGCTGCCTCCGGCTATCTGACTCTCCAGCTGCCTCTGGCTTTTCTGCTGCCTTCCTGTATTATTCATTTATTTACACCCTGATTAAGATTGTCTAGGCAACCATGTTTCATGTCAACCCACTTCTAAACAATGTAAACTTAATTATTACAATAAAAGAAAAAAAAAAAAAAATTGAAATTCTGATGTTCTCTATTTCCCAGACAAAACAAATAGCCACCACCTATAGCTTGTAAAAATACAGTTGCATTTTTGTATTCAACGTTTCATAGGTGGAGAAAATAACCTGGTTCCCAATTAATTACAGACTGTAAAATTGACATTAAGAGTGACACTTCATTCGTCTGTCACTGTAATGTCAATTTTACAGTTACCAGAGCAGCCAGAAAGATAAAATGGCCAAGCAGTGGTTCATAACATTTTTAGCATCGCGGCACACTTAGCATGAATAGATCAAAGATATTGGACTTAGCCGCAGACAAAATTTTGAAGATGTTTATAAAAAGAAAGAGATTTTGTATTGAACCCAACTAATAATGAGGGCTTTTTTTTATCTTCAGAAATTTTATAGCACATCAGCATTATAGGATGGGAATCACTGTGCTTACTTTATTAAGTAGTCACTGTAGCCGAGTGGAGTAGGCTAGCAAGCAGGGTGACCTAGGTTCGATTCCTAGCAGCGCAGAAATTTTCTGCTTGGATGTCCGGGGTCCACTCATACCTCGTGAGGAATAAGCGACCTCACTAGCGACGAGATTCTGTTTTAACTTGGGTACTGGACGATTTGGTATTAGTATTATTTATTAGTATGTATACATGTTTATTGGGGTCTTAGAATTTTACCTATTGTTTTTAGGCCGGCTAGGAAGGAACGCTCGACCGCAGCGCAGGCTCCTACCTAGTAGAGGCAGACCTCAACTCAACCAGGAAAAGTCTACCCTGCTTGGTAGAATACCTAGATACTGGACAAGCTGAAGACTAGACTCTAGGCGGGAACCTCGCGATTATCCATCACTATACCTCCAAACCTCCATTCGTCACACCAGAAAGCCTGAAGTCTGGACGGCAGTCCACAACTTCGGCTATGCCTTTGATGACTTTTTGAAATAGTGTGATCGGTTGAGGGGAAGTTTTTAGGGGGGGGGGTCTAAGAGTCAGATTTTGCCCATCTGTTACCGTTTCGGCTGTAGAAGCATTTTACGCCTGAACCTTCGACTCTCACCCGAAATGTCCATCTCATTAAAATCAGAAGTTTCCGAAGAATTAAAAATTCAAATCAGGAACATCTATAAGTTCATAAGCGCTCTAGGAAGAACTAAAAGTTCCTAGAACCCTTGAAATCGGGAAGTTCCTGCAATATACATACAGACAAATGTCACTCGAGTTGACATTAGGTAGGTACTTACTTGTAAATTAGGGACGGGTTCTAAAAATCTCGAGATATACAGAGTGTCCCACCAAAGTTGGACACCTCAAATTACTCGGCTCCTGAAAGAGTTTTTGTAAAATAAAAAATTCAAAGGTACATGTCCTAATTATGCGGTTTCAGTCATGAATTTTTTTATACAGGGAGGTTCATAAGTCAGAAATTGAGGTGTCAACTTTCGATTTTTAAATGAATCGACCCGAATTTTGTTTGTGTAATGAAAACACGCATTTTCAATTTGCAGCAAGAATTTTCATACAGGGTGGTTCATAAGTAAAATAATTACTTGTTTTTTTTTTAATTTTTATTACGAATTAAGAATCTCCGCCCAATTTTTCGTTAGTCATATCAAAAAACAAACCTACAGGGTGAGACATAATTTTTTTGCAACACACTGTTTGTGGGCATCAGTAAAAGAGTCGTAGAATTGAACAGAAAGACTTAAAATGCAAGCAAAACTTCGGTTTTTTTTAAATTAAAAAGTTATGGTGTTTAAACTAATATTGTCGCATGGACCAACCTGTAGATATTCTCTTAAACTATCTTGTGAGTACTCGAAGTTGTATAGAATTCAACGAAGACTTTGAATCGGGGGAAAAAACAAGTAAAAAAACGCCATTTTTTTAAGCCATTTTCAATTTGGTGTCCACACTGAATGATTTTAAAACTTGAAATGAAAAATAAGCACAAAATTGAAAATGGATTTTTAATTTTACGTCTCTTTGACTACCCATAGAAAGGGTGTTGCAAAAAAATTATGTCTCACCCTGTACAACACTTTAGTCTTGTTTTTCGATATGATCAACCAAAATTGTGTAAAATTAGGCGAAGATTCTTAATCCGCAATTTTTTTTTAAAAAAAACTCGGTTTTAAAAATAACTCGGTTTTAAAAAAAATCAAGTCATTATTTCACTTATGAACCACCCTGTATAAAAAAAATTGCTACCAATTGAAGGTGCGTGTTTTCATTACACAAACACTTTCTCTTCTTGTTATCGAAAAAATTAAACGAAATCGAATTTTTCGAGATTTAGAAGAAGAAAAAATTGGTCAAAAAAACCCACCATGTATGTAATATTTTAGTTTGAAAAAGTACTCAGAAACCATTTAGAAGATTATCAAATAAAATTCATGTCGATTCATTTAAAAATCAAAAGTTGACACCTCAAATTCTGACTTTTGAACCTCCCTGTATAAAAAAATTCATGACTGAAACCGCATAATTAGGACATGTACGTACCTTTGAATTTTTTATTTTACAAAAAATCTTTCAGGAGCCGAGTAATTTGAGGTGTCCAACTTTGGTGGGACACCCTTCATATACATAATATCTATTTATAAAATGCTTGAAGGTAACCTCTGTCATTTTTTTACTTTCCTTATCTTATAATAATAATTTAAATAAATGTGTAATAAAAGAGCAGAATTAAAGGACTTTTCCGTATCCGGTATAATCCTTATCTGCTTATAATTTCGCCACTCTACGCTGCTCATATTAAAGTAGCTACTCATGTTCCCTCACGAGGTATGAGTGGACCCCGGACATGCAAGTACAGACCCGAAAAAAATCCTGCCGTGCTGGGGATCGAACCCAGGTCACCGTGCACGCTGCAAGCAAGCCAAGAGCGGTAACCCACTGGGCAACCGTGACTACCCTTGTCTTATAGAAAGGAAAGTAAGGGAATCACCCAAAATTTTCGATAGGTCAGTTTTAAGTGCCAAAATACTTTTTAGTGCCCTCAGAGACAAAATCCAAGGTTTGAGACGTGTATCTATCCGTCCGTCTGAATAAAATATCTCAAAAACACTGCCAATTATGGACACAATACTTCCTCGTGATTGCTTCACATTGTAAACACGTGCCAATTTGGAGATTTTATAGAAAATTACTTGTACCTCCAAAACGGCTCAACCGATTTTCTTCAAATTTGTTTTATATGGTAGAATATCGTTTTTTCTACAATCTGAATTCCACAAAAAAATTTGTATCGGCAAGTCGTGGTCCTTATTTTTTTACTTTTTTGTCCAAAATTTCGGATTTTCTTAAATATCACAGTCAAATTATAATTAATTTAAAAATAAATATAAATAACCTGTGTCAAACAATAATATGCATATTCTTACAAAATTTCATCGAAATTGGGTGTACCGTTCACGAGATATAAGCGTTTAAGTAAAAAGTTAGTGGTCAGGCGCATAGTCTCTTTCACCCAGAACCGCTGGTATGAATTCGATGAATTTAAAATGGGACCATCTACAGAATGTCTCCTAGATGTGTGCAAAATTTCATCAAAATCGGTTGAGTAGTTTCCGAGATTTGCGCGTTACAAGGAATCGTTTTTACAGACAGACAGACAGACAGACCGACAGACGGACACAAAACCAAATTTACTCAGTAGGTTATGATTATGAAACGTCCAGAAATATGAAAAAAATTGAAATCGGGGCAAAAAAATATTTTTTTTTACAAAAACGAACACAATACTTCCGATTTCTAATATTAGAAATTTCTCGGAAGTAAAACGGTAGGTATAGGATAGACTTCTTTTAGGAAGACTAGGAAGAGGATGTCCAGTAGCCCTAGCGTCGAGGGTACGTTGAATAAACCAGTTCTCGTTTTGTCTCTAAAGTTAAGCAACGTGCAGCGAGGTTAGGACATGGGTGAGTGACCATTCAATTTAGAACCCTCCTGATAGTGGCTATTCCCGATCTCACTGAAGCTGGGTGAAGTTAATTTGCATTGCTGATTTGTGAGTTTCGAGCGAATGGAGGGTGAACCCCCGTGTGATATGACCATGCAGCTGAAAGCCATATTAAACTCAAATTTAAAAAAAAAAATCCTGAAATTAAGCAATGAAGTTTAAAAAAAAGTCCAAGACTTGGGTGTGTCACCATTCGAATTCAAATGCTCGTCTTGCTAACTATTCCAGCCCCACACTAGTCACCGTGGCCGAATGAGTTAGCGCGCTAGGCATTGCACGCACGGTGATCTGAGTTCAATCCCCAGCGGAGCAGGATTTTAGCTGCTTTAATGTTAGCAGCGACCAGTGGCGGGATTATAGGCAAAAATAAGATATTGGGTTATTAAAGATATGGAAAAGTCCTATAATTCTGAGCTACCCACTAAAATTGTCATATAATAACACAAAGAAACACATTATTATTATTATTATTCCCGCCCCACTCAGGCTGTGTGAGGTTTATTTGAATAGATGTTTGTGAATACCCCTTTATATGTGCCGCACGCGACAGAAATGAATAATATTAATTTTATTTATTTTTACTGGGGTTTAATGTCTATAATTTTGGGGTTCCATATCTTTAAGGTCGTTTCTCACATTAAAAAAGCTACTCATTTTTCCTTACGAGGTATGGGTATGAGTGGAAAAAATCCTGTCCTGCGGTGATCGAACTCAGGTCAACGTACGTGCAAGTCTAGTGCGTTACCCACTCGGCCACGGTGACTAATGTATCCATCTCGATTTTGTCTTTTAAATTACCTTAAAATTAGTTAAATAATTAATAAAATAAACATGTTCCAGGTCTTATTAAGCTTTTGCGATATTTACTTTTAAAGGATTTTTTAAAAATATCGTGGGATATTTTACTAGAGATTTGGGAAAAATCCCGTGTGCCTACTTCCCCTACATCCATAGTCTATACAATGAAGTTTTTTTCGATTAATCGGTTATGCTGTGCGTTCATTATGTTGTACGAAATTGTGCTGTGTAACCGTTGTGTTGAATGTGATTGTGTTGTACGAACACGATTTTTCAAATTTGAATTCGATTATCGATATTTTATGCTGAAAGACCATTATGCTGTGCGAACTTGTGTTGTATGACGCCGCACCTAGCAGACATCATAGATCAAAATCTATGACAAAACACAGCTGACTGGTTCACCAGTGTTGCCGAAGTAAAAACCTTCGCCGATGAGTTTAAATTCCCATTTGATAAAAAATTTAAATCCCATATTTTTAGCTTCCCATCCCCTATGGGGGGAGCTATTATTCTTTATGCAAGTCAAACTTTAGGGTCGGGGGTGTTTTTTTCCATCAAAAGGGGTCAATATAGGATTATAATACTGTGGTTTCAGACTCATGATTTTCCTAAGAAAGAATAATTTTTTATAACCACGTTTTCTCTTGATATTTTAACTTTCTTTTACCTATAAGGTAGATAGAGACGCTTGTGGTCTGTATTGTAGCTTGCCCATTCCGTAGTATGCTTTCTCTCTGATGGGCGTCAGAGCGCGAAATTTGAAAACATATGTTATGTTCTATGTTGAGATAAAAAAAATATTAGAAACAAGAAAATGTAAGGAGTTTTAAAAAGTATAAAGAAGAAAAACTGACCATCTGTCAATCTAAAAATATTTTTTTTAAATATCTAGATTCAAGCTCTAGATGTCTGAGGGCACAGGAGATCATCAAGATTAAGATGTCATTGTTGATGGCCCCTTGTATACACCAATTCTCATAGGATCACCAAAGTTGAGCAACGCCCAGTGAGGTGTAGACTTTGTGATGTTGGCATTCTGGCCTGACCCAGGTACTATCTGGGTGAGGTTAATGTGGGTAGCAGGTTTGTGAGTTTCCTGTGAATGGAGAGTAACACCCCCATCTTGAAATGACCTAGCTGTTGAAAGGGACCTAAAACCCTAGTTAATAATAATGTAATTTGTTTTAAAAAAAGTTAAACAATGCCCACCTAGGTGAATACATCATGATGCTGCCATTTCAGCCCAACCTAGACTGGGTTAGGTCCATGTGGGTAGCAAGTTTTTGAATTCCTTGTGAATGGAGGGTACCTATAACACCACTGTCTTGAGATGACAACAGTAGCTATTGGTTAACAAGTTAACAACCCAAGTTAACAATCAATTTAATTTTAATCCCTTAAAAATATTCACCAGCATAGGATGTTAAGCAACATCCAGCTTTCAACTGGTGAATAGTAATGCTGGTTATTATTCAGTTGCAGATTCAACTTTTACAAGTGATACCAGCTGTGAAATTAAGGGCAACATTGATAGATAAAATTGAATTTCCCTGTTTATTACTTTTACCGCAAGAAATTTTTAACTGAAATTCACAAAGGCATAACAAAATTGTCTATTAATTCCACCCTAGATTTGAGCTGGGAAGGTACCTTTTTTTGCACTACTTTGTTACCAGTCATCCAAATGGAAAGTCTATCTGAAGACAATGATGATGGGGTGAGCAGTGGAGAAGTCCCAACTGTTTTATTTGTTGGAATCTCCAAAGATCCATTGGAAATTATCAGAAGTAAGATATTTTTTTTGTGTAATTTTTACCTAACCAGTTATCAGAATTTATCAGAAGCAGTTGGTATATTTCAACTTCTGATGTGTTCAGGAGATGGCATATCAAGTTTTCTGACCAATCATATATTTTTTCTCCAGTTTTGCTGCTCTGGTTTTAATGATCGTGATGTAATGTATTAGAAAACTAAACAGACAAGTTTATAATAAAGAGTGCCAGACACATACGCACAGACCATTTGATAAAAATTACTTTATTATCAGCTCAAAAACAAAACTTTCTATACTTCTCAGGTAATTGAAAGTAATTAGGTGCTTTAACATCAGTGGTTATTCACACCATAATTTAATGAGTTTGAATATACCTAATATTGCCAGTTCTTTTTATATACTACCAACGGAAAAAGGTTACAACAACAAGTATAATAATCAGGTAATTTTTAATTTAGGTATATTTTTGTTATTTTTTTTTCAGGTCTTATGAAATTGAACAGTGAGGACAATTTAATAGGATTGTCTGTAAATGAGAATGTAGAATGTTTCAAATGGAAACTTGACAACAAGTACTACACAGCAGATATAAATCTGAGTATTCTGAAGTATAAAACCCTTACTAGTGCTGAATTTGCTGAGACTGTTGAAGCTGTTATTTTGTATGTAGATACTGCTATGGTAAGTAGAGTTGGGCTCTGATTTACTTTTTAAAAGTTATTTTTTTTTTTATCAATCAAGATTTTACTTTATATGAATAGATGGTTTTGTATTCCATCATCTTGACTTTCTTTCTTGCATCAACAATAATATTAACCCTTCAACTGTCCCTAACCAATATATCTCTGTCATCAGAAAATTAAAGTAAGTCTCAATTGTGTACTGTGTTTGATAGGAAAACCCGATGCTAAGCAATGACTTAAGTTATCAATTTTGTCTATAATTTCACCTTTAATCTTATTTTACTTATATGTTTACACATATGTGGTTCATGATTAAAGACTGGACAGGAAGGTATACATTCCTCCCTTATACGGCCCTCTCTCTCCTCTGTTTACAAAGTTATTGGATTTAATCTCATAAATTAATATTTTTATTCATATTTCTAGGAAACTTGTTTAACAGATCTGGATGCTTGGTTATCATTAATTAAAGATTACAATACATCTATTGAAATGTTAGTTTGCAAAAATTGTTGTGACACAGCAAGTGCAAAGCCAAACAGAAATGATGGTGAGTTTATTGACTATTATGATTTTAGTAAAATAATTTAATTATAGATTTATTAATTCTAATGGAAGTATACCTAAAATACCATGGGCCTTGGGTTTCCCTTTGACTATTAACCTCACATGCTGGTTATCTTCCACAAAAGTATTATTATTATAACAATAAGGAATAAAAAAAATTTAATCCCCATTTTCATCACTTGATCAAAATTTTAAAGCACTCTACTTCCTTTTACCGTTTGAGTTCCGAGAAAACACAATGTTAAAATATAAAATAGACTGGATTGCAGGACTCATCATGGACACTCACCCAGTACGTGTTCAGAAAAAGTAAAAACATTAATTGATAGGAAATATGTTTCCACTTATTATGTTTGAACAAGGGATGGGCCCTTTCATTGGCTATGAAAAAAATAGGTTTAACTAGTCAACCGCCACTCCAAAAATCATGGTCTGCACCACCAGACCATGAGACTCCATTTGGGATCTCCAGACTATGACTCAACTTGAGTATTGAGACTCCATATGAGGACTCAGTACTTAGTTGTTTCAAGCATAAAGTATTGATCAACCAGGCCATGAGATATCAATTGGGATCTCAGACTTTTCAGAGCCAAAATCAATAAGAATCCATTTAAATTGGTGATGCAGACACCCAAAGTTTGCCTTGGCCTGGTGGTGACAATGGATGAGATCCCAAATGGAGTTTCATGGTGGTTAGTGGTTAACTTATTAAAGGTTCAATATTTCAGAAACTTAAATTTGACCCCCTAATTTTTATTATTTTAAATCAAAAACAAATAAAAGCAAGTGGTACCTATACCTATACAATGCAATTGTTTAAAACTTCTGTTATTTTTTCTCAAATGTCTCATGAAAAACTCCTGAATATGAGCACATAACTTAAGTCCAGGCCTGAGGTTAGTATCTACATTACATTACGTTATTATTATGGCAATAACCAATTTATAATAATATCAAATAATAACCAAGTAAAAAATTGGTCTTATTTTGTTTTTAGTACAAGTTACTAACAAACCAAATCAACTCTACCAAACATAAATATTTAAGTTTGCATTGGTCCTAAATAATGTTAAACTTTATTTTCAGTAATCAAATGGTGTTTGGATAACGAATTTGAATTTGTAGAGCTTGAGCCACTGGACATAGAGCAGAGTAATGAAAATGATGATGGCTATGAAGACGATTTCCCCGATGTGTACGGAATAGCCAGAGTGGAGCAGGCCCTCAATGCTCACGTCTGGTCCAATCTTGTCAGAAAAGGTAAGCAAGAATTGCAACATGGTCACCTCAAGATCGGATGTCTCATTATAAGTGCTCAGTGCAACTCTAAGGGGGAAGTTAATAGACGTTTTTGTAATACCTTGGATTGCGTACGTCTTAGATGGAGAATTAATTTCGCCAGTTTATTAATTTCGCCCTAAGAAATAATCATTTTTAGTAACTACTAGCGGGTTACTCCCGCCGCTTTGCCAGCCCATTATGGTAACAGTAAACTCTCGCCGAGGCAAGGCGAGGGCAGCCCAGCGAGAGAGTGAACTTGTGCACCTCGCCTACGCTCGGCTAGTCAATTTCGGGTACGTCTAGCGGTCCGTCTCAATGCCCTGAGTGTACTGCTAGCATCAAACACACATCTCTCTCTCTCTCTCTCTCTCTCTCTCTCTCTCTCTCTCTCTCTCTCTCTCTCACACACACACACACACACACACACACACACACACACACACACACACACACACATTAATTTCGCCAGTTCATTATCGGGCAGTATAAATAAGGCGATATTGTTATTGTTATTTCTTGTCCTTACTCAGCGTAGCTCAAGAACGCCTCATCAGAACTTCGCGATCGATATGTCAAATGAACGCTCAAATCCTTGCCTAAAACATTCTTGTTCTTAGTTGATAGGTCTTCACGACAAATTTTGAGAAAAAAACGTTATTTAGGCAACTAGGCATGGCCGTACTTTGTGAAAGAATTGGCTGTTTTTTTATATAACATCTAACTTCACTAACAACACCAAATTTCGGCTAAATCAGTTCAGCAGAAATCAAATTACAGACGATTCAATATTTCGGATACAAATTTGGCAAGCTAAAAGCTCAGTTTAAAAAAAAATCATTTTTTTTTTACAATAAACCCTCTAGAATTTACCTTGAGCAACTATGCCAAATTTCTTTACGATCGGACTAACGGTTTCGGAGGAGATAGTGTACATAGATAGGTACACACATTGTGGAGTATCATTTTTTAATATAAGATTTTAAATTCTATTAAACAATACTTCAAAGCAGGCTCTCACCACCGTCCATATAACCTTCTCACCACCTTGATATTGGTATTTGTGCCTATCTCACGGACACGGAATTATTATACTGTCTTGTAACTAACGTGAAACAACCACATACATTTTCTTATAAGTCTGTATAAACTTAGGAGAGGAAAGTAGTCACCGTGGCTGAGTGAGATAGCGCGCTAGGCATTGCACGCAGGGTGACCTGGGTTCGATCTCCAGAGGGACAGGAATTTTTCTGCTCTGTACTTGGATGTTCGGGGTCCACTCATACCTCGTGAGGAAAAATGAGTAGTTACTTGTATGAGTAACGACCAGTGGCGGCATTACCAG
Source organism: Bactericera cockerelli (assembly GCA_024516035.1). Taxonomy (NCBI): domain Eukaryota; kingdom Metazoa; phylum Arthropoda; class Insecta; order Hemiptera; family Triozidae; genus Bactericera; species Bactericera cockerelli. The sequence continues at coordinate 120,333 of JAMCCL010000043.1, forward strand.
AGTAAAAAGAAATCAATGTAATAGAATAATTCGAAAAGTAAAGGAGGCTCTTAGTAATGCTGCGCTACCCACAAATTTTTTGTATGGTCCTAAGTTATATGTATGCTTCACCACAAATAAAACCATACATACAACTTAGGAGAGGATTTTAGGATAAAAATAATAAAATGATTTAATTTGATTCCCACCAGAACGCTTGGAGCTAGGATAGAAATAATAAAATGATTTAATTTGATTCCCACCAGAACGCTTGGAGCTAGGATAGAAATAATAAAATGATTTAATTTGATTCCTCGCCAGAACGCTTGGAGCCCACCAGCTTCAATGCTCTCAAGTCTGGTGGGGCATTGCATGAGGAGATTCTCGCTTCCTCCTCCTCCTCCTCCCCTCCGCATCCTCTGGATGTGGAGGAGAAGATAAGCCAGCTGCTGGCGGGGGCAACGCCCGACCTGGAATTTGGGGAGCTCTTCCAGGAGCTGGCCTCCATGAAGGAGAGGATCAGCGGCATGTCCACAGAGCGACGGAAGAAAACAGCCGAGCAGATTGTGATGGCTTTCTGGAAGGGGATAGGAGGAGATGAGGACGAGCTGGGACTGAGCGATGAGGAATAGATAAAAAAAAAAACTTTGTTAAAGTTATCATATTTGTGTTGATCACTTTCGTGATGTCACAACTACTCAAACTCGCTTTACTAAAGTTACACTGAAACCCGGACTTGAACCACCGACCTCCAGGTTACAAGTCCGCCGCCTTATCGATCAAGCTACTGAGGTCGGTGGAATAGATAAAATATGTGTACAGCCACTCTCGCATTTGTGACGAAATGAGCTTTTGCATTTTGTATATGTATACAAAAAATCTCAAGAACGGTAAATCGTAGGGCGATGAAATTTGACCCGAAACAATTTCATGAATATCCGTCATTTTTTTTATTTATATTTCAATAAAAAATAAAAACTCAAATATCTCGTAAACCACAGAATAAAATCGTCTTTTTTAACAAGAATTGAACAAAAAGTGCAAACATTAGGTCTACGACTTGCTGTTACAGATTTTTGCTGTAGAGTATATGTAGGAAAAACGGTATACTACCATGTAAAACTAATTTGTAGAAAATCGGTTAAGGCGTTTTGCAGGTGCAAGTTATTTAGTATAAAATCTCAAAATTACCAAATGTAAAGAATGTGAACCGATCACGAGGAAGTATTGTGTCCATAATTGGCAGTGTACATATTTTTGCTATAAGATAGTCGATGTTAACGATTTAGTTTTTCCTTTCTCTTGAAACTTTAAAAGAAAACACACTTAAGCTGTGTTGCATTGCATCAATATACAATTATTGAAGGTTGGTCGAACACCCCGATATTCTTTTCTTTGAGAATTGCTCGAGATACAAGCTTGAAATATTCGTCTAAAAGTAGATGTAATCAATATGTATTCTATTTAATTGTGAATAAAATCTACTTTTGAGGCCTTTCACTTGAATTTGTGAACATAAAAATAAAATCTATAATACACAAACCCGCAGACTGGACACTTGCTGTTTTTCCCTCCATGTATTTCGAATACGGACTAAATTTGACTTCTGTTTTTTTGTAAATAAAATTTTGATAGAATTTTGATATCTGGCACTCGTTAGTAAAAACACGACTGTTTTGTTTTCAAACATTTGACACCAAGATCATCAAAATTGGACTAGCAAAAGAGGTGAAACGACACCGAGTTGGTCAGAAAACGTGATGCGCACTACCCTTACTTACCGCTCTTCCATTTCATAGGAATTGTTGGAAACGTCGCCCCCCGTGTTCGATGCACAGGTTGTATCTCCTCTTTAGGCTTTGATTTCTAGCTACCTGTCACCGTTGAGGCACCAGTGGCGGACTTTGACTTCTTTTCGGGGGATAAGGAAAGTCGTGTGATGTTTACACCAGATTTTTTTGTACAGGGCATTATTCACACCTCGACCGAGGTGTTTGATAATATGTACTGCTGAATTGATATTCCAGTTCTTTAAACTGCTATAGTAATGAAAAAAAAATCAGGATGACAAAAGCACTCTTTTCTAGTAGAAGTTTTCAAATCCGTTTATACTTATTATTTTATTTAGTTGAACTGTTCGACTAAATAAAATTGCGTTTTCAAATCCGTTTATACTTATTATTTTATTTAGTTGAACTGTTCAACTAAATAAAATTTAGTTGATTCTCAATAGACTTGATTGATAAAACTTAAAATAGAGCCACTGTTACCCACCCCTCTGTCACTTGTGAGGGTGATATATACTCGTAGGTACCGTAGTTGTTATCATATCATAACTTCCATAACACTTCCTTCGTCTTAATAAGGATTTAGCACAGTATAAGTCCCGCGGTGCCAGAGCTACTGGGTGAACTAGCCACTGATACTTTGAGTGATAGGAACGGGTCGAATTTTGGATTAGGTCTTGTTTAAGTGTGAGCGGATCTTAATTTGTGGTAGTTGTGAGGAGAACCTGTGGTAACAGGTTGAACTGTTGGTTTTCATTTCAATTTTCTCTCATCCAATACCATAGTGATGGCTGGATTGAATAAAAACTTGTTGTATGCACATGTGTGATGAATTAATTGCCTTTGCTGGCAAAGTGGAGAGGTCTGTTTCCGTTGGTTAGCCCATGTAGTTCCCAAAGCTTTTTTGAATAACCTTTGATTAGAATAATGTGGTTACATTCCCCTTAGTTTAGCCGATTTTTTAATCATGATAGAATTACCTAATTTAATTGAAAATAATTAAGTTAGTTGATAACAAATAAATGATTCTCGTGTTATATATTATAAAAAATATGGATTCTGGTGTTATAACTACAGACTTATTTCTTTCCTCTTCTTGCAAATTCAGTCCACTAACCTAAATTAAACTAATCAAATATTTTTTAATGAAAATGCTCACACAGAGTGCTCACTTCTAACTTGTGCAGTAGGAAAAAATATACTTATAGCAATATTTTGAGCCTCAAAAGTAGCCAGTAGGTATTACTATACAGTCAATTTCGCCCATAACGACGGCCAAGAGACTGGTAGTTTTCGTCGTTATAACTGGGGGTCCTTATGCCCAATAGTATTGGTTCATAACAGAGAAAACAGACATTTCCACTCAACAAATCGTTTGTTGCTGGGTTATAAAGTTCTGAAAGTAATTAAAACTCAAGTTTTGAATACGAGTTATGTTTTAAACTTTGATTGCTTACTTTTTCACGTATATCACGTATTTGGACGATTTTTTTTTCTTCATGGAATCAATTATTTACAAAGTGCTAGCTTATTTATGTATGAATCATTGTAAGCAATTAAAACCTTCGAACTCGTATCCTTTTGAACCGGAAATCCTAGAACTTAAAACCTTTTCTCTCGTACCACTTACGAGTAACTACGCACTGTCCACTTTTGAGGCTCAAAATACTGTGATTAAAAGTGATCACTCAGTTCGTCTTTTTATTTTGTTTGTAAACAAAATCAGGCACTTTATTTGGGACATGTGCACGAACGCAAAATTGGTTCAGTTAGGTTATAGCTTTTGTTCAACTGCAAAAAATATATGATAGCCCAAGACATAAATTAATTTTTTTCAAGACTTCTCAAAATTCTTCACTTAAAATTAATTGGTTGAAATTCTTCTACAATCCTTGTCAGAAAAATACAAAAAAATAGTTCTTGCACAATAGCACATTAGTTAATTATTTAGACTCTAAGCTCAAGACAGAGAGTCCCATTATGCTAAGGCCTCGACTACGATGAAAGCGTCAAACAGAACATCAGTTCAAATTCAAGCATGGAAAAATGAGCCCTATTTTTCTTTCTAACCAAAGTTAACCAAACGGGAATAAAATGAACCAAACTGGAAGCAAGTCATTTTTCTTTTGGAAGAGGAAAAATTTCCACTTCCAAAGTTAACCAAAGTGTAAGTAGAAAATTCTTGCTTCCAGTTCTTTTATAGGTTAAGTATATTGTTTATCTTTAAAAGTAACCAAACGCATTTTTCTTTCACGAATGACCTTGGAATAAAATGGAAAAATTTGGAAGAAACCTAACCAGGAAATTTTTTTTGGTTAGAAAGAAAAATACGACTATGGTTAGTATACTAAATGTAAACAGCAGTATACATAAAAAAATGTATAAACAGTTAAACACATACACACACCTAAAATGATTTGAGTTACTTTTAAATTTTGGAGAAAAAACATAAAAAAAAAAAAAAAATTCGCTCACCGATTTTTTTATTTTCAAACAGAGTTTCGCGTCAAGCGTCAATATTATGTTTGCGTCAAGAGTCAAGCGAATTTATCATCGTGGCCACTTACGATGAAATTTCATGGAGTTCAATGCAAACATAAATTTTTAGTTTTGACGCTCTACCCTGGTCTCTTGATGCTTGATGCTCTCTTCATAGCCGAGGCTTAACAGTTTAATATTCGTAGCACCTCTTTATTGATGGCCATGGTTAAATAAACATTAATGTGTTGGCTATTTATTACGCCAAAAACACAACAAAGAAAATGAAGAAGAAAATAAGAACGGCAAAAATCTTTATCATGAGCCAACGATTGGATGTGACGGACTGGAAATATTTGAGGATTTCTCGATGAGCTGACTCTACATGAAGCTCTGTGTCCAGTATGTTGGCATCTATCCTGTAATTTAATCACATCGAAACATTAATTACAATCTCAAACAAGGATCTACGTATAGATTTTTTTTTTACAATACACCAGAATACAGTTAACAAGTACAAAAAAATCGTGTTTACCAGGAATAATGACATAGTCGATGGAACTTTGGGAGGATGTATCATATTATTATATTCACTCATTTTTAATTTCTTACTGAAAGTAAAAAAAAGTACTAAGGTATAGAGAGTATTGCAATTCATCACTCTTTTCGATAATATATCTGGACTAATTAGGCTGTTCTGATTGCAAAAGTGATTTTTATAAAATTATGAAAATTATCGTCATAATTATTACTCTATTCAATTTTTAGACAAGTATATGGTGCAATGATTTAGAAAAGTTAGGCGATAGGTTTTTAAGGAGTGTTACTGTGGAGAATATTTTTTCTTAAAAAAAAAAAATTAATATCTCCTAGCCACTGCAGGATGGTCTGAAGGCTTGACAAGGTCACATAGCGCATATTAAAAAATATAAGGAATTATAGGTAATATTATAGTAAAATTAATGTTCTACATACTTGTTAATACTAACCAATAAAACCCAAGTCATATTTTGTGGTTTAATGTCCCTTTCAACTGCTTGGGTTTTACCCTCCATTTGCTGAAAAACTTACCGGCTATCTTCATTGACCTCACCCCGCCTGGGTTGGCGGGAATAGCCAGCATTAATGGTCAACCATCCAAGTCTGAACCTCGCTTGACATTGTCTAACTTCAGTGACAGAATAAGAACTGGTGCATTCAACGTACTATCGACGTGGCTTTGATTAGGACTAAAGTTCCATTATTCACTGGATTTGGTGCCATTCTCAATTAAATAATGAAAAAAATCATGCAATGGGTAGAACTTAATTCAACGCAAGAGATTCCTGCACTACTGGGATCACCAAACTAGTAGGTACCTTCACAAATGCATGTTTACTAACCTCTCCACCATCTCCTCTTGTTCCTGCACCATATGAGCAAGCTGCTGGAATATGCCTCCCAGCTCCACTATGGTAGATTCAATGTTCTGCATTGTGTCTGCTCTACTCTGAACAAATTGGTCGCTCTGGTCTTCATACAGCATCATTTGCTGCTGCTTCTGCTGCTGCTGTAGCTGGGAATCACTCATATCAATAGCACACTGCTCATCGGCAAGTAGTACAGAGCCTTGCTGCTGAGGTGTCGACATAGCAACAGGGGCATTTCCCCCGGAGTATTGTTCCCGACGTGATTTCGCCTGTTTAAGGTTCTGAAAAGTAAATATTAAAGTGTTACAATCTTTCAATACAGGATGTCCATAAAGTCCCACCCCACCCCTCGTATCTCAAGAATGTCTAAAAATATAGAAAAACGCAACCCGTATTCTTTAACTTTATGGGGGATTGGGTTTCTGCAAAAACAAGAAAAAGTCAGGCTGGACACGGACCAAATTTAAAATATTAAAGGGAACGGTATATTGTGTGCTATATTGTTTTAAAGATTTCGTTGAGAGAAGTTCATCGCAACAAAATTCAGCGGGCTACAACAAACCGTTCTTGAGATACAGAATCGGCCCTCTTGGCTAATATCCCTATGTTCCAACCTGAAACTTGTTAAACCGACCTCAGAACCTTGATCGATAAGGCGAAGGACTTTTGTAATCGGAGGAAATCGAATTTGAGAATTTCTTCTTCTATATTGTATTTTAATTTGTAATTATTTGCATTGTATATAATATGGCCTATTAATAAAGTGTAAATAAATAAATGATAAAAAAATAAATAAATGAATAACTTATTAACCGTAAGCAGAAGCATAAAATTTGTTGATGTTAACTACTTTTAGCAAGACCTGTCAAACAAGGTATAACTCGATTTGTTTTTTCGTTAAAACTTCTATCGGTTGGTTGTTCAGCTGGCTGACGAAACCGACAAAAATTAACATCAACAGAATAGGTCGAGTTATGTCTTGTACAAAAAGTCTCGTTAGAAAGAGCTTTTATCAATTTCATCCTCTTGTAACTTACGGTTTACGCGTTATGGGTCAGAACATATGGATATCAGTCAGGACGCCCGACCCTGTATCTCGTGAACCGTAAGACCTTAATGAAATTTGTTGCAATGAACTATTCTCAATGAGACCTTTGAAATTATGCCACACGTTATACTATCATTCTATTTAAAGTTGGTCCGTACCCAGTCTGACTGGGGCGTTGTGGAAGATTTTTTTCTTGTTGCAAAAACTCGATCTTCCAAAAAATTAAGGTATACGCGTTTTTGCGTTTTTCTATATTTTTATCCGTTCTTGAGATACGGGGGTGGGGTGGGACTTTATGGACAATTGGACACCCTGTATAAAGTTCAAATCTGAACTATCTATCTTTTAGATCGTCTGCAGTGGCGTAGACAAGATGGGGACCGGATCTAAAATACATGTCAGAGGAGCAGTATAACACTTTATTTGGATCGATTTAATAGACATTTTTCGATTTCATTAAGACAAGTCGACTGCAGCACTATTGATCTGTCTTTAGGTGCTGTAAGTTTCCTACACACTTTTTTGTGTCCTTTTGAAAAGTAGCCTGTGGTAATTCAAAGGGTCTATACTAGAATTTGATCAGTTTATTGGACATCTCACTGTGACTTCCCACAAATTCGCCTATGGGTAATATTAAAAAAAATTGTAACTTTTGAGATGATATGATTATGTATATTGATAGATTTTGTAGATTGTTCACTGAAATCTTGGAAGAAAGTCACCGAGGTTTGTAATTTTGTAAGCATTATTCTGAATAGGTGGTCTGGATTTTTTATAACTGATTTCCAAAAATAATAACTACAACCTTGCAAAAAAGTTGTGCATCTTAACTAAGGATATTTATTTTATACTTTGGATAACTTGGTCCAAGTTTACCGCGGATCCTTTGAAAAAAGTCATTGAGGCAATATTTAGGGTTTGAAAGTACATAAATATTACCTATTACTATATTATCTTGAGATTATAAAAAAAAATCACCTAGGGCGCTTTCAAAACAAATGACTTCACGTTTTGATATTTTAATCAGTTTTCTAAATATTTCTCTCAATCAAAGAGCCATGCCTAAGCCACCACGCCTTTATTACTATCTCCAGTTTTGGAGTTTTATACTTTTAAGAAGGAATTTTGTAATATATCTGTGGAGCTAAGTCTAGATTTTGCGTACTTATTGTCTTAGATGGTGAAAATCTTACCTCTGTTCTTACTTCCAGCACATTCTTGAATTCGGTTGACATTGATGCTAGTTTTGATTGCAAAGCAAACACCACACTAGAAGAATGAGACAGTAAATGCTGGTGGCCTGTGGATATCACATCTTTCTGGTGTTTAGCTACTTGTTGTAGCTTTGCAATTTGCTGGTTTAAACTATTTAAATCTTCTTTTATAATGTATGTTAACTCTTGAATTTCTGTTGGTTTGTCATTGAAAAGAGATTTCCTTTTTGCCACTGCAAGTAAGAATTAAAAAAAACAGAACATTAAAAAAAAGTGGCAATCTTGCACATCAAAATTTTGCTGTTATTTGACCTAACAACATATCAAATAAATCATTACTACCTGATGTTAGGCCCCAGGTTACTAGTTTCTTGTCGATCCACTGGGCTATATGCACACTAGAATTAATTGATTCTTTAGGAAAAAAACTTTAGGTTGCTTCACTTAAAAGATAAATGTATGTTTTTTCCATATGTTTCAATACTAGGTACCTATTGTTTGATAGCCTTAAAAATACCTCACCTGTATTAGGTACATACCATGGTGTTTTACAACATTATATTAATATAGAAAGATTACTTAAATTTTAATATACTTTTTGTCATTAATATTTTCTTAACAATGGAAGGATCGTCATTGGCCAGATTTAAAATTCACTTTGAATTTGAATAAACACTTACATAAAGTTAATTTTTCCAATTTGGCATAGGTACTACTGATATTTTTGCCAATGGTTTTAGCTATCAGCATAAATTCTCCATAGTTTTGAACAAACTGAGCTTTTCTAACATCTTTGGCAGCTACGGCACGAATGATGTTCCTTCCCTGCAGTGACCGGATCACATTATTGAATTCTAATGTTCTCTCTCGGGGCATGTTGTAGTCTTCTGTGGGGAACTGTGGTGTAAATGGAAGTTTCTGAAAAAGAAACATTTTTTTTTTTAATTATTAATAATAATAATAATAATAAATACCGTTAGGTATTGTATATTTTACAGTACATGGCCAATTTACAACATCAACAAAATATAAGATTTTTTTTCCTCTTTTTCTTTCTACAGACACAAACAAATTACCAATTTTATTAGAACTATTAAACAATTTATTTAGCTCAGTGAAGAACGTTTCATTATTCACTTTTATTTGACTACTTTTTTAACTACGTCAAACTGAAAATAATAAAACAAGCATGTGACATGATATAAAATTTAGGGCGGAATTAATAGAAAACATCAATAACTTAAGTCGTTGGTAAGTGTCGGTTTTCCCTATCTTACACAGTACGCAATCTGTGATTTAGCGCCACAGAGGTATTACAAAAACGTCTATTAATTCCGCCCTTAGTATTTGATGAAGTTAAGTCACCATGGCCGAGTGAGTTAGCGCGGTAGGCATTGCACGCATGGTGACCTGAGTTTGATCCCCAGAGGGATAGAATTTTTTCTGCTCTGTACTTGGATGTTCAGGGTGCACTCATATTTCGTGTGGAATATTGAGTAGCTGATTTGATAGAAAACAGCAACCCGTGGTGGAATTATGGGCAAAAAAAATAGTAGAAGATATTGTATATTAAAGTGGTAAAGTCCTATGATTCTGCGCTACCCACTAAAATTGTGTCATGATAACACAAAGAAATTTTTATTTTATTTATGGTATATATAAGAATTTACCACTTAACACAAAGAAAAAATATTATTATTATTTATTTTAGCTGAGTTAAGAGAAACCTTTCATTATACTCTTTTGATTGAGCACTTTCTTACTATGTCACACTGAAAATAATAATAACAAAGACATGATATAAAATTTAGCAAAGACTTTGACTTATTTTCGAGAGATATGGAAAGTCTTGTAGTGTCACACCAGTTTATTTATTGTTTTAAAATATTTTCGTTTAGGACCGATTTTTTTATACAGAAAAATGATCCTTCCCTTTTACAAAAACGGTTACCTACAAATGATTATAAGGTAAAGTCTAAATTTTATTTTTGTCAACTCGTTTTACAGGACAATGAAATATTTTTTCTTTTGCAAACAGATGACCATTTTTCACTTTCTAAACTAATCTTTTGTTTATTTTTCTTATGGGACATATCTTCCTACCTATGTAATGATTTATTATAAACAAAGATATAGTTATCACGGGACCCGTGATCGCAAGACCAACAAATTAATATTGTATTAATAGGATTTCCAAAGAAAAATTACAAGAAGAAGAGGAAGAAGAATAATATTTATTTTTTACACAAGTATTCATGCTGCCCACCACATGGTAGGTGGCTGAAAATAACAGCATAACAATCAGTTTATAATAAAAACATTTTTTTTTTTACTATTGTGGAAAAATATGTAATAATTACAAGGTTGGCCATGCCCCAATAAACTTACCGTGCTGCAACGTGGCTAGTGGCTTAAAATGAAAAAGCTCAAGTTCTCATGATGGTTGATCACAAATGGAAATATGTGGCTTTTTTTCTACAATTGTAGCCAGTGTCTCAACATAACATATTTTTTTCCCACACCATATTTTATGACTTCAGTTACTTTCTATTACTCTCATCAGTTCTGTATTTGACCAATGGCTGTGAGAATATGTTGGTCTGTGTGTTAATTCACTTGTCTGTTGTGAAGTATGGGCAAAAAATTAGTTATTCATAAATTTAGAAGCCATAAAAGAGTCTTACATCCGTATTTATGAACAGCAAATTTTGTCTGAGTAATGTCTCAAACAAGGTATTGGCCAATAATATTAAAGGGAATCATGCTTCAGACCATGCTCAAATGGTTTTTTCTGTTCATAAATATGGCTGTTAGACTTTTAAATCACACTGGATTATCAGCATGAGAAGTAAAGAGCAATAACACAATTTCATTAATCACACAACAGTTTGGAAAACATGATTGAATAAATATCTTACCTTGTAATCAGAATAATCTAAGTTATCAGATGAATTTCCACCTTCAGTGATGAAAGATTGTTGAGGGGTGAAATTACCATGGGAGTATTGTTCTGATTCAGAGCCTATCCTACGTCTTCTGGTTGTCATTTGGAATTTTGCATGGATATTCTCAAACAGATCTGCAATAATGAAAACATTTTTACTTTCCTTATCTTATAATAAGGAAAGTATTGTATTCGTCGAAAATTTGACCTACCCAGTTTTTCACATTTCTGGATGAATCATGGCCTCAGGATACCAAAAAAGTTGTTTTCAGCCATTGGTCCGTGCGTCTGTCTGTCTGTCTGTCTGTCTGTGTGTGTGTGAACAGGATATCTCAAGAACGGTAAAAGCTAGAGACTTGAAATTTGGTACACAAATTAATTTTATACACCAGACGAACCACGAAACTTTTGGTTGAAATCGGCCGCATTCTGCGGCCACAGGGCCGCAAATGCTAGCCGCAAGCGCCGCTTCTTTAAATTGGTTAAAGATACAAAATTTTTTAGAGAACAACATTTTCTTAGATTAAAAAAATAATAGGGGTCTATTCTGATCATTTTTTTGATATCTTGAACTTTTTGGAACTCGGCCCCAATTTACAGGTATTTGGGGGGGACCCGCTTTGACTAACTTTTTTATTATTCATCCTACATGGGGGTTATGACATATCAAATTCAATGATTTTGAAGGGCTGATTACGAATTTGGCATTGGTTTTTAGTTATCTGTTACCGTTGAGTCACCAGTGGCGGAATTCGACTCCTTTTTGTGGGATAAGGAAAGTCGTGTGATGTTTACACCAGATTTTTTTCTTTTTTAATTGGATGTTTTTTTTATCTATAAAAAAAGCAATAAATAAAGAATAGAACAGAAAAATCAGATATCTTTGGATCAGGCAATTTGAAAGATATAAAATTTAAATTGCATATACAGGGTTTCTCAGGAACAGATGCAAATATTTCAAGGGTAGGTCCCTTGAAAGGTCCAAATTCACTCCACTAGACCTAATTTGACAAATCCTTTTGGAACTAATGTTTTCACTTGAAGTTTTGCAAGTTTGTACAACCCACCATTAAACTTTCTGTTCAAACATGACTTTTACAGCAAGTTTATTTTGCAATGTTTGATTAATGTTCATCTTTATGTCCCGGTAGTTCAGTGGTAAAGGCGGCACTCTGTGGATCCAGACAAGTTATCCTCCCATTTGGGATTTCTACCACATAATAATATGTCTTGGGCTTACTGCTAGAATAATGGGACTTTAGTAGTCTTAATCGGGCAGTATAAATAAGACGCTATTATTATTATTATTATCTTTAGGTAACCTTTATGTCTTTTACATCAATCCTTGTTAAATTCTGTCCAATAAGATGAAATTTGACTTGGATTCAAATTTATTTATTAAGACCAAGGTACTCACCATCTAGTAGAGTTGACAGATAACCAGATTGTGAAGTGTTCCTTTAGATCAATTTTAGCCTATTTAGTATAGTGTCTTTTAAACAGATTGGTAATTTGGTATTGAAGATTTATTGAGAACTGAAAGGTAACCTTTACCAAATTACCTTTGCCAACTGGCACAATGGAATGGAAAGTGATAATGATAAGCAATGATAATAAAATTAAAACTTGATGAAACGAAAAAAGAATTAAACAACGAATTTGATCTGTCGACAGGGTTAAAAAAGACACTTCATTTTATTTTTTCGAAAAAATCCCTCTCTCATATTTTTAAAATCGTCCAATCTACGAATGAATTTTATTGCAGAGTGCGTGAGAGGCCAATGGGGCTTTCCCACATTTTTTAAAAACCAATTATTCTTATTGTTTAGAACACGCTGATTCTATTGGTGACATCCATTTTCAGTTTAAGAATCGCAATCATTGAGAAAATTTCATTTGAAAATCGGAAAATTCAAAACACCCTAATTTTCGCGGGCAGCCATTTTTGTTTTGATGACGTCAAAAGTATGTAAACAAAAAAATTGGAGTTTTGAAATACTACAGTTTTTATAGGTTTCTCATAGGTATCACTTCAATGAAATTGTTTTTGAAGCCTTCAGTGAATGAAAAACAGTAATTAATTTGTTATAAATACTATCCTTGATACTATGGCTGACTATTACAAGAATTGTTTGTGGAACACGTTGTGAAAACAATGTGAAACACGGCGATTGAAAACGCGGTATTCTTTCTAGACTCCTCGAGTCTAGCTTGCCCATACTGCAGTCGCGACCTTGATAATTTCTATTTTCGTTCTGTGAGAATTCAGGATTCGCGAAGTGTTCAAGAGTCCAGCATACTGTCTTGGTAGTACAAAACCGATTGCTACGAGTTAGGATGCTGGACCTTTGAACACTTTGCAAATTCACGTTCCACTTTCACAGAAGACTGTTGATGTTGTTACTTATTGTTCACACTCCCAATTGTTGTTACTTATTGTTCAAAATAGCCACGTGTATTCAATGTGAATCAATCACGAAGAAGTATTGTGTCCGTAATTGTTTTAAAACGAAAAAATACAATACGAAGAAGATTTTCATTAGCGTCATATTCGATAGTCGGAAGTAAAAGAGCAATATAGAGATTCCTTTGATAAAATCTCTAGCCTATACGTATATAAATATGGCACAGAACTTCTCATTCTTACTTAACCCAATAACCTTGTATAGTTCGCAATCCAATATTTTTCAACATACTCACTAAAGTTATCCTTAACAAATTTACTTTAGTCAGTAAATTACCAATGATAAATTTTAAATTAAACCAAAGCGTTCACCAATCTATGTCCTAACCACACTGGACGTTTCTTAACCAAAGCGATCGATTGGACGGCTGGCTGCGCTTTAATTTGGTTTGCTAAAGTACGTCTGCAGCACGCGTGAAATACACGCGTAAATTGAAGAAATTGGCCATTGTAAAAGTCCTTACTGCAGGTAAATTTCCACTGACAGCCTTTGCAATACCGTCATCTACTGACATTTTAGACATTGTTAGTTAACATTAAAATTTAAAAATACTGTATTAGAGTTAAATTTCACAAATTTATTACAGTTTTTTTTTTTTTTAAGTGGGGTTTAACGTCGCTTTCAACTGCCATGGTCATATCACGACGGGGGTTTTACCCTCCATTCGCAGGAAACTCACAAACCTGCTACTCACATTGACCTCACCCAGCCTGAGTGGGGCCGGGAAAAGCCAGCGTCACGAGAATTAGAATTTGAATGGTCACCCATCCAAGTCTTAACCTCGCTGGATGTCGCTTAACTTCGGTGTTCTGAAGGGAACCGGTGTATTCAACATGCCATCGACGCTGGCTTATTACAGTTTTAAATCGACTCTTCACATTCAACTCTAATGTAATTCTACACACAAAATTCGAAATAGCGTTTCAAAATTGTTTGTTTACATACTTTTGACGTCACAGCGTAGGCGACCAATCAGATTGCGTTATTTCAAGGAAGACCTTTGGAGAGCCTTTTCATCCCTAAGGAATGACTTTTTTAATTTTTGGACATCAAAATCGTGTTCCTCGGGTCTTTTTACATTAGAATCAATCATTGGCTCGAAAAAAATAGTCATTTGGGAAAGCCCCATTTCATCGAAAAATTTGGGCGAAAAGGCCCGTTTTACCGAATAGGCACGTGCCTAGGCGCTAGGGAATTGGCATTATTGGGGGGCCCAAAAATGGAAAAACAAAATTGCCGTGGATGTATCTGCAAGTATTATTTATCAGGTCAGCTGGCAGGGGTATGAAAAGGGGCGCTACTCTTCGCTGTGCCTAAGGCGCTGGCAGGGTGTAAAACGGGCCTGTGGGCGAAATTAACTCAAGTCATTGCTAAGCATCGGTTTTCCCTATATTACACAGTAGATACGCAATCCGTGAGATAAGGAAAACCGACTCTTAGCAATGACTTGAGATAAGAAATTGTCTATTTTGGCCTAAACTTTCTAGAAAGTAAAATGGGAATTTAATATAAAAAAAATCCCACATTTTTTTTTCTACAAGGTTTTGCCATACCCCATATAAAAATATTTTTTCGAAATTCTTCCATAAAACATTAAACAATAAACATTGCTAGTTTCACAAACTTGTCAAAAATCTGAAATCCAAATGAGACATGAACAACTTAAACGCCAAGTAGAATGGTGCATGAAGAATTTTCAAAATCTCTTGACAAATCCCAACTGGGATTACATGCATTAGATGTAGAAAATCGCAAACCAATTACGCAAATAAAAAACTCAAACATAGGGCACACCTCAAAAGAAAAAGAACTTAATAGAGAAACAAACAATCAAATTGGCAATAACTCAATAATAACGCAGAAAGAAACCATAGACAATGTCCATGAACTAATCATTCAAGAATACGGACACAAATACTATCACCAGATCTGGGAAAATATTGAAGAAGCGTGTAGTATTGAATATGCCCTGGATAAATTTCATACAAATACAACAAACCTAGAACATAATATGTTCGGTGGTGAAAACAATGTGCACAACATTACTCATGATAAGACCAATGAAAATAATAATAGCTATACAAGAAAAAATGACATACAGAACAAATGCATAGTAGATACTAGAGATAGAAACTTCAATTGCAAAAACAAAAACAGCAGAAACAACTACGAAACAGACTACATTACAACTTTTTATCATCAGAACATACCATACATTGCAAACAAAATAGACAACGTAGAATCAATCATACAAAAACTGAACCCTGATATATTTGTCATTACAGAGCATGGTCTGCATAAAAATCAATCAGGACTTCTAAAACTGAATGGTTATAAAATGGTTGGATCATACTACAGGGAGAAACGAAGTGGAGGAACTGCCATATTGGTTAAAGACAAAGTAGATTGTGAATATGTAGATAGATACAACCATTTCGCCAAAGACTTCTATTTCGAACTAACAATTGGAAAGTTAAAATATCCTAGTTTTAAACTTTTCATTATAGGATTGTACAGATCTCCATCCTTTTATCCTAAACACTTTTTTGAAACACTAGAAAATTTACTTGAAGCAATTCACAATGATCAGGGGGCAAAAATCAAAATCATTATTGCAGGGGATCTCAACATCGATTCAATGAAAGATCAAGAAAGAGAATCATTGGATACAATATTGAAACCTTACAAACTACAAAATTCTATCAACTTCTATACAAGAATAACACCAACCACAAAAAGTTCAGTTGATTATTTTATATCAAACTTGGATGACTACATTGTAAAATGCGATGACATAAAATTGCCAGAGATATCAGATCATAGCGGACAGCTTACAAGTTTCTATACAACACAATACCCTTCAGAGAAAATTTACGAATTTAGGAGAAACACAAGTCAAAATAACATCAATGAATTTTGTAACTCACTTAAGAAAATGAACTGGACAAAATTAATCAATGATCAAACAATACATATCAATGAAAAATGGTATATATTCTGTAATACATTTCAGAATCAATTTAATAAGAATTGTCCAACATCAAAAAAAGAAGTGAAAACTTCAGCGAACACAAAGGTAAAACTTAACAAGGAAACACTAGAATTAAAAGAAGAAATGTACAAAAATTACAAACTATACACAAACACAAATAACAAAACATATCATGAACAATATAAAACATTTAAAAATCTGTATAACAAAGCTGTACAGAACCAAAAGAAACAAAATTGTGTAAAAAAAATTAAAAGCGCACCTAATATCGCAAAAGGAGCTTGGAATCCCAGACGGCACAGAAAGTGTTTAAAAAGATTTTAAAAACACTTATTTTGACAAGATTCAAACATTTTATAAAGCTTATTTTGACAAGGCTTAACATTTTAGAAACACTTCTGTAAGCTTACTACTTCCTCCCCCTGAGCATTTTATTAAGCTTATTTTTACAAGGTTTTGGAAATTGCATACCTACTTAATAATTAAGGGGCTCCATATTGAATTTCATACCGCCGCCATTGCCCGGGAAAATTTGAAAATTGTGACTTCACAGGTAGGTCCAGGAAATTTTTAAAATTAATTTGGATTTGATGAAAAATATACTTTTTCAAGGCAATTTGGTCTACAATGATGAAAAGCAGTTGATGAAATGCTAACATTAATAAATAAGAAGACAATTTGTATTTTTCAGATTTATATTTTTCCATTTACATGGTAAAAGAATTGAAAGCAAAAATATGTAACAAACAAAAACATGAAACAAACAGAATATAATACCTAGAATCAGCAGATAAATTAAGCCTAGTGGACTTAATTAATCTAAATCTATTATACACATAGGTAATTAAGAGAGAGATATGCTGAAATGCCATCTTCCTGCCCAGCAGCAGGCTGCCCAAAGACAAAGAATACCAGAACAGAAGTTGAGATTATTAAAGATGAAATTAGGAAATAGAACCCAGAGAGAATTTTGACTATAACATGGCATTCGTAAAAAAAGAAGAGTCTTCCAGAATTTTTTTTTGTTTGTTCAAGTGGGTTTAACCACAATTGCATAGTCATATCATGACCAAGGTTTTACCCTCATTTGCAGGAAACTCACAAACCTGTTACCCACATTAAGCTCACTGAGCCTGGGTTGGGCCATTTTATTCTGAATTTACTGGGAATAGTACCAGGTAGCCACATTGACCTCACCCAGCCTGATAAATGCTGTGTATACCCATGCCAGCTTCATATTTTCAAAAGAAGGAGAATTATCTGTTTCACAACAACAAAAATGAACCAAAATATTTGTATTACGGGCAATAGTCAAATCCTTAATAATGCAAGCTACTGTTTTAAAAGTTAAAATTAATGAACACATTATAGAAAAAAATGTACTTATTACAAGTAAAAAACTGTCTAAATTTGCAACACTTAATACTTCTTCTTAACTTACAATATTTTTTTTTATGTCATAGCTGGTTGAAGATCCATAAAAAACCCCTGTCCTGATTTGAGATAGTGAGGATGGGAATTTCATTTTGAATTTAATGGGAACAGTACCAGCTACCCACATTCACCCCACTCAGCCTGAGTAGGGCTAGATATACCAGCCTCACATTTTCAGAGAACAGATTTATTTATTTAAAAAAAATGGGGGTTGTATACTGAATTTACTGGGAATGTACCAGCTACCCACATTAACCTCACTTAGCCTGATAAGGGCTAGAAATGCCTTATTTTCAAAGGGAACAGAATTTGCTGTTTGAAAGAAGAAAAAAACTGTAAATTGAACACAGGATCTTTTGATTATGGAACAGTGTAGTCAAATCTTCAATAATGTGAACCTATTAAAAAGCCTTTAGCTAGTCAGTTCTCTGTTTATAGTTGTTTAGCAAAACACTGGTCTTCTCCCTGTTTAAAATCCCCCAGTCAGACACCTGTATAGAGTGTGATTCTGATTAAGTGGAAAATCTGGAACAGGTTAATCTTCAGCATTTCCACATACATATCCTGATTTGACTATAAAACAATGTAAGATATTGTTTAGCTATTGCTTACCCCACTAATTGGAGTGTAGAACTCCCTTATGATTAATGCATGGAAATTGGTACACTTTAGAACAGTAAACTTTATAAAGTAGAGAAAAATTTCTTTTTAGTTACACCCTAAAACTGTGATGAAGGAACTTTAGAAGAGTCAACTTGTTGGACTTTTATCAGAAATTGTTAGATATAATTACATATTGTTAAATCATCAATAAAATGTGTAGTCACTTTCACTTATCCGGTGTTGGGTTCAATATGTTTGAGGAGGGAGGCAGCTTGAATAGGTTTCTTCAGATTGAAGCTATGTTGGATTGGATGCACAATACATGTAAACAGGTGGAAAATATCATGTGGATTTCCTCCATAGATCATATTTTAAATGCTAGGATCCAGTTTAAAAAGATATTATGTTTGCAGACATATTGACCATCCTGACCTCAGTTGGTCAAAAATTGTTCATGCTCTCTAAGGTAAAAGTTTGTAAAGAGCTCCAGAATTCAGTCAGAGCATTGGATCACTAAAAACAGAACTATTTTAAGTTACAATACTAATATAACTAATAACTTAAAAGTGTTTTGCGACTTGATAAACTTTTCAGTTATTTAATTTCAAAAATTCAATATGGAGTCCACAGACCATTGATGAAGAGAGACATATTGCATACACAGTCACACATTTATTTTTTAAGGCGTTTTCTCTATTCCGATGTCTTGCGAAAAAAAATATTTAAAAAACTTATAAAAGATTGCGGAAACCTTTCCAAAGTGTTTATAAACCTTGCCTAAGTAAGTTTTCCGCAAACTTATTATTTCATACTTTTTTATACTTTTTTAAATCTTGTGAAGTAAAGGTTATTTTTACAAGGAAAAATCCATACTTTTTTAATACTTTTTAAACCTTGTGAAGTAAAGCTTATTTTTACAAGGAAAATTCAGAGTCTATAAAGCTTGTGTAACCTTTTGTGCCGTCTGGGATGTAACCGACAGTATAGTAAAAAGAGAGAGTAGAAAACAAAGAACTCGAAACTTGGAAGACTTGATAATAAACAAAGAAGACAAAACGATATCAAAACCGAACGAAATATGCAACACCTTCAATACTTACTTCATTTCGGTTGCAAGTGGAACAAACTCATTATCAACCAGTAATATTAATACACCAACAACACCTCCAAAATATTCCATAGCTGACTCACCCGATAACAATGAGCAGTCACACAATACAGACAAGAAATTTGAAATGGAATTAGTCAATCATCAGACTATCTGGAAGATAATAAAAGATCTGCCTAACAAGGATTCTGCTGGATGGGATGAGGTTTCATGCAGGACAATTAAACTTACAGCGACTGCCATCCTTGATCCATTGGTAGAATTGATAAACAATTCCATAAAAGAGGGCATATTTCCAGAATGTTTAAAACTGAGTAAAGTTGTTCCGATATATAAACAAAAGGGGAACAAAAAAGAAATGGGGAACTACCGGCCCATAACACTTACCAGTACATTCAGCAAAGTATTTGAGAAGACAATATACAAACAATTAATAGCACACTTGGAAAAACACAAATTGCTGAACTCTTTCCAACACGGTTTCAGAAAAAAGCTATCAACAACAACAGCATTGGTTGAATTTGTACACAATGCTCTTCAAGATCTTGATATGGGGAAGCAAGTTGCAGGCTGTATAATTGATCTCTCAAAAGCATTTGATAGAGTTGACATTGACATTCTATTAAAGAAAATAGAACAATACGGCGTAACAGGCAACACTCTTGAGCTCTTTAAAACTTATCTGAAACAAAGAAAACAATATGTGAGCATAAAATTCTCAGAACAGGAAAAACAGAAAAATAACACAAAAACCATAAAAGAGGTAAAATCTAAAATCCAAGATGTCTGCCAAGGGGTCCCCCAAGGCTCCATTCTGGGGCCACTATTCTTCATAATGTATGTCAACACCATGGCCGACAATATTCCAACGGAACATAGCGCAATTGCATATGCAGATGATACAACAATAAAATGCCAGGGAGAAACCCAAAATCAACTAAAAGAAGAAAGTGAAAAACTATTAACTACCCTTAAATCTTATCTTGAAAATCACAATATGATCATGAACATAGAAAAAACACAAATAATACACTTTAGTCTAGGTCATAAAAAGAAACAAGATTTGATGATAAAAATTAACAATGACATTTCTATAACACCATGCGAAGAAACCAAAATTCTGGGGGTAACAGTTGACAACTGCTTTACCTGGGAATCGCACATCAGCAAACTACGATCCAAAATAAGTTCTGCGATTTACTTACTAAGAAGACTAGCTCAAGTAGTTGACAACCAAACATTATTAATGATATACCATGGTACAATTATGGCACACTTGTCGTATGGCATTGAAATATGGGGAGGAGCAGCACACTGTCATCTTGAAAAATTATTAACGCTACAAAAGAAAGCTGTACGCATAATGTTCAACATGAATTACAAAGATTCATGTAAAGAAATATTTGCGAGTGAGATGCTCCTTACCATATTTGGACTATATGTCTTCAAATCAATTTTATTCATAAAGAACTATGATAGTGAAAAAATTAAACTGAAAAACGAAATAAACCCTCATACTTATAATCTAAGAAATAACAAAAATGATCTATATATACATCACTATAAAACAGATAAGCTATCGAAGAGCACATTTATATCAGGGGCCAGAATGTACAATCACTTACCTAAAACTTTAAAAGAAATAGAGTCAAAAGAACTTTTTAAAATAAAACTAAAAGAATACCTTGTAAGAAAAAGCTTGTATTCAATGAAAGAATTCTGGACCAAGTGATACAGATCTGAAAGAAACTGAGTGAAGAAGAAGAGAAAAAAATAAGACAAACAACAACACCAACAACAACACCAACAACAACACCAACAACAGCAACAACAACACAACAGGAACAACAACAACAACAACAAAAACAACAAAGAGAAGAAAAATATAGGAGATAAATAAACTTAATACAACAAACACAAATTTCACATTTCCATTCCCTTATATCTTATTATAATTTATAAAATGCACCCTCTTGACGTTTGATTCATGTACCTAATTTGTATTTAATAATCAATAAAACATATCTTATATCTTATCTTATATCTTATATCTTATATCTTATATCTTTTTTTGAAGGAAAAAGTAAACAAGGAATTTTCCTTAAAAGACAGTCGGACAGTTTCCATTCCATCCTATATCTAAGGAAAAGAAAAAGAATCTGTTGAAATTGCGGATCTCCTCCAGAAGTACTCTCTATTTTTGATTTAGAAGTTTAATTCTTTTAAAATGAGTGTCAATATTTCTGTTGAGGCTCCTATTGAAAATATTATCCAGGAAATCAGTTATGATGGACAGGAAATTTATCAAATGTAAGTATCTAGTTAACTAGGATCTTTTCTATTCTGAGGGCAGCATTGATGGCAAGAAGAGCTGTATTTTTCTTTTGGAAAAATTTTCTTCCAGTTTGGTAAACCAAAGTGGATTTAGAAAATTCTTGCTTCCAGTTCTTTTATGGTTAAAAACAATAGGGCTCCACTTCCACCCAGATAAATGCACAAAAATATCATACACCAATAAAAAATCCAAAATACAATATATACGTACACAATCAATAACACACCCACACAAGAAGTAACCACTGTTAACGACCTAGGCATCATATTCACAGAAAACTTAACTTGGGGAATACAAATAAAACACACAACACAAAAAGCATACAAAAAATTAGGTATGGTAATTTGATACTGCCAACCAATCAAAGACATTGATACCATTACACTCCTCTACAAGGCCCTAGTTAGATCCACCATAGAATATGGCTCAGTGATTTGGACCCCCAAAACATCAGTACACATAAAAAAAATAGAAAAAGTCCAGGCTCATTTTGTTCGATATCTTTTCCAAAAGATCAACGGGTTTTACCCTAAATATCCCAACAATATAAGCTATAAAACATTAATTGAAAATCTCCCCATAGAATCAATCGAAGAAAGATTTGTAGGTAATCAGATTAAACTTTTGAAAAACATAATTAACAATACAATAAATAGTCCCTACATACTCTCACAACTTAATTTCAGAATACCAGACCCTAGGCTTAGAATAGACAGAAGTCAACTTTTTTCCATCCCTAATAAAAACAAGAATATACTCAAATCCCCTATAACATCATGCATGAAAAAATTCAACGATATGCCACAACAACCCGATCTCTTTAAATGAATACATGTGTTACATGAATGAATGAGTGAATAAATGAGCATACCAGTTATTGCTTGATTGTTATAACATATAACTTTCAAGTGTAGGTATTTGAAAAAAAAAAAAAAAAAAAAGTTTAGTCCATTGTTTATCCATGCCATGTAGAATCAAGAAGTATGGAAATCACTGCCCACCGGTCTACATTGAGTCATCTTCAGTGCTACTATATCAAAGGAGTCTCCTCTCCTTGTCCCTCACAAAATGTCTTCCTCATATCAAATGTAAACATAAACCTAAATATATCAAATGTAAACATTAACCTAAGTAGACCACAAGAAACATTCTACTCCTTTGCAATGGTGTCATGCTATTTGGCATTACCATGCAACTGGGGTTTGTTTCCTCACTTCTTAATTCTACAAGCTATGGTTTATCTTTAAAAGTACCAAAATACATTTTTCTTTCATGAATACTTTGGAAGCTAAACTGGAAATATTTGGAATAAATTGGAAATAGGTATTTGGAAATACTGAACCTGGAAAAAAGAAAATATCCTAAAGAAAAATACCCCTATGAATCCACTGAGTCTTGTTGGATCACTGAAGTTGAGCAACATAGAGAAAATTTAAAATTTCAGTAACAAAAATGAAAAATGTTATTTGAGAGCTAACTTTGAGAATTTATTTTTTTCTTTCATGTCTCATCAAATAAGATTGTAAAATAAAATGCCAGAGAAGCCTTACTCATTGCAAAGTTAGTTGAGAGGTTCAGATACAGAAGAAAAATATCAATTAGCTCTGCTAGAAAATTACAGTTTTAAGGGAAAGCACAGGACAATTTTTGCCTAGTGGGTGATCGGTCATATTCAGTGTAAGTTCCCCAAAGTGCAAGTTCCCCAATATCAGTGACACACCTTGCATAATTCAAATTTTTATATGCTAAGTCTTTACCTATGTCATTTATATTCTCTCAGGCCCCTGTCCATGTCAGAAAATCTTGCAAAGTTGGCACAGAAAATTGATTTTTCCAAGTCAGACTCTGACGATTTGAATACTGATATTAAAGAAATTGAAAAATCAGAAGAGGATATCAAAGATCCTACTGGTCAGTGGCCATGGGATTCCATCAAAACCAAACTCAGGTAATCTACTTTAACTTGGTCATTTTTTTATGTCTTAAGTGATTCATTTTAAATGATACAGTTTATTTTCTATGGCCCTGTTGAAAATACAAAAATCTATTCTGAGATCATTTTCATAGTTCTAAGGGGAACATCTTATGTTGAACTTTGCAAAGCTGCCAAAGTTGTCCTTCAAGGTTATTTCTAGGTCAACTTCAGAATCCTAAATCAATCAACCTAAATTTTATTGCATATTCATATTATCTATTATTATCATAGCCAACTATGCAACAGTATAGCTGCAAAATCTTCCTCCAATAAATAGATTAAATTTAAATAATTTCAATGCTAAAGTACAAAAGAAGTCTTTAAAAATATCTTAATCTCAATGGACATTTTGCAAGCACCTCTTTACGACACATTTTACAAGAAGCCAGAACTTATGAAGAAAAAACATAAGATTGTCACTGCCATTCTTCTCAAGGAGGAAATGTTCTTTTAATATCAAATGTGATATCAATTTTAGTTAAAATTCTGGTGTTTTAATTTTTGCTTTAGCTGAAGATTAGACCAATAATCAGTAAATTAGTTTTGTTACTAAAATAAACTGTATCTCAGGCATTATTTGGTTCAAAATACAAATTCAAAAACAATATTGTCTAGATTATCCTGTATATTTTGGTGGTAAATTGAAGAAAAATATCATCCATTTAAAATTACCAGGAAATGAGCACTTTTGTTCTAAACAAGGTACTTCCTTGTCCACACACTGTGGTTTGAAATTTCTAGGTTTGCATTTCTGAAAAAAAAAAATGTTAAAATTTACAGAAATGCAATGACAGAAGTCTGTGTGCTAACAGATGTTTTAACAATAGCAAAACAAAAGCAGTATTTCATCTTGGATCCTGTACCTCAAGAACTTCCAGAACCCAAGCCAATGGCACAAATTTATGCCAGGAAGAAGGTAAAACTACAAATATATTTTCTTTATGAATTTTCTCAAAATTAAGCATACACTATTTCTTCTACTTTCTAGTTGTCCCATGGAATTTTACACATCATATCATCTCAGTAGGTTATGAAAATAAAAAGTGATCGATGTACCTCATGTATTTTTCAACAAGGAATCCGATGGTACCTATGATTTTCAGTACAATCAGACTTACACCTCCGTGGCATAGTGGTTTAGAGCATTGGTTGCTGACCCTGGACAGAGACAGCTCCCCCTCTCACAAATAACTCGAAATGTAAAGTCTTGAGCTAAAATGTGAGAAAATGGAAATGGACGTACAAAATTTCATCTCTGAATACTATAACAATGACTTCTATATTTTAACAATGTCTTCTATTTTTTCCATTTTTTTTATGAAGTTTCATATCCCTTGGTTTACGCCATAATTCACATCACACCCCGCCGGTGTGAACTGGTGGCTAAACCAATCACTTATAAGACAAAATTATTTCGGATTTGAGGGTTATATGTACGGTGTTTGGGGCTCAATTATCATACCTTTTTGTTACAAAACGCCAAATGCACCGTAAACTACCAAAATTTGCGTGTTTTCGGTGGCATGCAGCCTCTGCCGCTACACCTGCTTGGCGTGATGTAGCCGAGACATGTGTGTTTTATGTGTGTGTGTGTAGCGTCCTAGATGAGTTTTTTCCCTTTGTTCCCAGCTAATAGCGGCATACCATCCGGGCGTTTTTCAATATTACAATAAAAATTTATAACATGTACACTTTTGATTACACTTACTATCTAGAAGTACCTCAGAAACAGACCGATGATTCGACATGATTCATCAAAAAACCAGAAGTTACAAGTTACGTGTTAAAGCCTTCCATAAACAAATGAACCTACAATGTACAAGTGTACCATACATTATCATGTAGCAATTTGTAATTTATTTATTTGTATTTAATATGCTTTACATGTATACAAAGTTCTTAAATCTAGATACTTATCCTCCTGAGACCTGGATGTGCTTTTAAAAGTACATAAGACAACTTCACGAGAAGCATATGAAGAAAAAAAGTTTGCTTGTACACTTTTTTGTGACGTAAGCAAGGCTTTTGATACCGTATGCCATGACATTATGATTCAAAAACTAGGTAAATATCATTTTGATTCTACAAGTCTGCAATTTATCAAATCTTATTTAACTGGTCGTAAACAGTGTGTAAGGTTATTTAAGTCAAATAAAAATAACGAGTTAATCTCCCTTTCAAATCAGGATCCATCTGACAATAGTCTTTTTAGGATCGAGTCTTGTCCTGGCCAGGATGTGTCAGACATGAGTGACATAACTTCTGGCGTACCGCAGGGGTCGATTCTAGGAGTTGTACTGTTTTTAATTTACATAAATGACATACCTGATTTTATGAATGAGGAAGATACTGTTTTATTTGCTGACGACTCAACATTTACAAGAACAACTACTGACCTTGAGCATTGTGAATTATTACTATCTCATATGTTGAGTAAGGTAGAACAATGGTTCTCAGCAAACAGACTGTTCATCAATAAAAATAAAACTGAAAAAGTATTATTTACATTGAGAAATGCAGAAGGTTTTGAAAATCCTGACTCGGTTACATTATTAGGTACTCAACTTCAGCCAAATTTATGCTGGGAGGCTCATATGGACCACATTGCTAAAAAACTTGGTAAAAATATTTACCTTCTGAGAAATCTCTCCTCCTGCGTTTCTCAAGAGGTTCTCAGAGTCGTATATTTTGGTCTGGTTGAATCACATTTGAGTTATTCCCTATTGGCTTGGGGTCACTCAGCAGAGAGAATACGTGCATTCAGGTTACAAAGAAAAGCTGTGAGAATAGTTGGAAAACTACCCTATAGAGCTCCTTGCCAGGATGCTTTCAAAACCTTACGTATTCTTACCTTTCCTTGTATTTACATTATAAACTGCTTGTTACATGCCAAAAGTAATATTTCTAACTATGTGAGACACAGTCAAATCCATCCCCATGATACTAGACATCGGAATGAATTCAGAGCTGACTTTGTAAGACTTACTAAGAGTCAAAATGGTCCCAATTTTTACTGTTATAAATTCATTAACAAATTACCAGCTAATGTAATAGAAATGCCATATCAAATTTTTAAAAGCCATGTTAAAGAATTATTATTAGAAAAGGCATATTTTTCGATTGACGAATTTTTAAATGACCAACTAAGCTAGACTACAATATTTATATTGTATGGTTTTATTTTATTTATTGTTATGTGTTTTATTTATTTACCTACCTACTACTTTTTTGTTTAGTTTCTTGACAATGTATAGTATTATTTGATTTAAGCTTAGTCAACGGTCTTTATTTTCAATGTCATAACATTGTAATTTACTTTTGTTTTATTCCCTTAGTATTAGATTAATTTTAAGTATTGACTTTGTAAGATGCCCTCGGGCTTTATTTACAATAAAAATTATTCTATTCTATTCTATTCTATTCTATTCTATTCTATTCTATTCACTTCACACTACTATCTTCTCTCAAAAACCGTCGGGAGTTTTTGAAAATTCCATGTACTTTTAAAAGTACGCCAGGTCTTAATCAGTACTTTCTGGAATACATGCCGAGGACTCGATAGTATCTGTCTTATATACTTTTAAAAGTACATCCAGGTCTAAATCAGTACTTTCGGGAAAACATGCCCAGGTCTCAGGAGGTTATACCTAATATTTTTAACATAAATTAAAATTAAAGAAGAGGAAATTGAAATGATGCAGAGTTAGTAAGGAAAGCAAAAAAAGAATTCTTTTCTATGCCTTTGATGACTTTATTGGTTTAAACCTCTATTTTCTCAGGCATTAGCAGCCGCAGGATCTGTGCTACTCCAGGCCGCAGAAAGATTAAGGGCTAGTCAAACTGAAGCTGCAAGAAACAGAGCCTCAGTGCCAGATTTTCATATAGAACTTCTGCGACTACGGCAGAACTGGCGTCTAAAAAAAGTCCAAAATTCCATCATAGGGGACTTGAGTTATAGAACAGGTAAGTAGCTACTTTTATTCTTTGAAGCTATATGGAATTTCTTCTTCTCCAATGTCTCTCTTTTTCTGAATTTATTATTTTAATGGTCTTTTTTCCACAACAAATTAAGTTACCTGAGGAGAATTTCTTCTGATGTCTGTGACATTTAGGAAAACGTAAGGTGGGGTTCAAACAAGTTCTCACATATTTTTTGGGCCAAAATCCTTTGCATCAGGAAATTTTTATTCCACAAACGATTTTTTATGGGTTTGAAATTTCTCAAAAACCATAAGAAAATATTTTTGAAATTGATAAACTAAATCGTAAAAGTCGGTGTATATATTTTATTATTCAGGGTCCGCCAAAAAAAGGAGCCACACGAAATATCTAGATGATAAAATTTTAAAAAATGTCTGTCATCTTCTCTTTTCATCGGAAACACTGACAATATGTGGCAATGCTGATTTGTTGTATTAGAAATTCACTGACCCTGGTATTTCCAGTTTTTTTTTCTATTTCACCGACAATGTTGCTACTTTTAGACAGGAAATTCTTTACAAACATTTAAGCTAGTTAGTTATAAAAAATTATTGAAATGAATAAGATATTTCCGAATTCACCCCTTGGATAAGGATTTTCTATATTACCTAATTTTTCATTATTTCTCTTATGAACGCCGTAATTTTAATGTTTATGCAATGTAATATTTTATAACAACATTTAAAGGTAGTGGCATCCATTTTTTCTTGTGCTGGTAATACTGCCATTATACTTGCAGCATTACTACGCTGTATGATAAGATTTATTCTTTGTATTATGTTTGTTTTGGCATTCATGTCACCGGTTTTCTCAATCATTTTTCTTTCTAATTCATCAATCCATTTTCTTCCATCGGCACACCATACACCCATCGTCTCCACAGCAAGCACAATCCACTGGATTCCTCGGAGTTTTTTTGACCTAATTTTAGTTTGAGAAGTTTCTTATTTGTGTAATCAGTATAACTCTAACTCATCTTACCGCACTTGAGTTTAGAACCACCGACCTCCAAGTTGCGAGTGTAGGGAGCTACTGATGTGTTAGATTTAATAGCATAGTTTTTATTTATATTTAAAACAAGGTGTCATCTTTTTTCATTGGAAGCACTGACAATATGCTTCCAGCATTGCCTCTTTGAGTGGCAATGCTGACTGATGTTTTAAGTTTAAAATATATTTCAACTTCATTTTTAGCGGGTTCCAAGTTCATGCAGACCGGAGTATTTGAAGTGACCAAAGCAGAAGATGATCAAGTGGACAAGGTGAGCCCTCCCCCCTCCCCTAGTACCTCGGGAGCGCCTGCCGTGCAAAAGCCTCTGTCGGCACTGCGCGTGACTGTCCCCACCGAACTACAAGGAGTAGCCTACATTATGGTGCTCTGTCAGAAAGGTAAATTAGAAAAGCGTTTTCACAGCCCTTTCATTTTTTTGTTTTCGTCTGTGTTGATATTTCATAGGTCACTTAGAGTTAGAGAATAAATAGTTTGTTTATTTCTTGATAAAACAAAAGCACATTTAAATAATTTTCATGTATTTACTCTAGTTATCTTCTAAGTTACTTTTAAGGTTAGCTTAAATTTCAATTTCAACGAAACTATTGTTCATCTGAAAATAGTGTTTTTTTTTCAAGCCAAAAATCATCACACCTCTTGACAGTCGCTACTACAACAACATCACGAGTTTTGCATACATGGCAGGTAAATGTACTTTTTCATGTTTTTATCTTTTTTTTACCCTTTCCAATATTTTTTTTTTCAATATTTTTTAGGTACCCTACATATTTTTTTCATGCATATTTTATTCGTAAAATGTAAAATAATAAAATAAAATTTTATGGCTGTATGGAATGGCCTTTCCAACCAATGTCAAGAAAAGAAGGGGAAAAAAATGTTTTTATCTCTTTATAGATCAAGAAGATCTATGTTCGGCCTCGATCAACCTGCTTGGGTCCTCCCCCTCCACTGCTAACCCTGACATGCACTGGCAGCAGAAGCTGGAGGCCGCCCAGAATGTTCTCTTCTGCAAGGAGTTGTTTGCTCAGCTGGCTAAGGAAGCAGTGCAGCTCCAGGCGCCCATTCCTCACATGGTGGTGGGCAACCAGATCATGGCGACGGTAAGCCCGAGCTCTGCCCTTGTAGAATTACATTGGTTGTATTTTTTTAAATTAAAAAAAAAATAAAATAAAATTCGCTGGTATGATTCCCAGCAAATGGAGGGTAAAACCCCTGTCCTAATCCAGGACGTTAAATCAAATAGAATCGTTGGGGTTAGGAAGGGCATCCAGCCTTAAAAAAATGTGCCAAAACCAACCAACCTCAACCATGAGGTTGAACAACGTCGACCCTGCTCAAGCGGGATAAGACAGAGTAAAAGAAGAAGAAGAATAAATGTGTTCCTTTGTGTTATTATATGTAGCACAATTTTAGTGGGTAGTGCAGAATTATAGGACTTTTCTTTATCTCTAATATCCCAATATCTTATTTTTGCCTATAATTGCGCACTGGTCGTTTCTCACATTGAAGCAGCTCCTATTTTAACCTCACGACGAGGTATGAGTGATCCAAGTAAGAGGTACGAGCGCGCGATTAGCTCAGTGGTTAAGCACTCGCTTGCCATGCGGAAGGTCCCGGGTTCGATCCCCCGTGCCGACAGAAATTTGTATTCTTAACACGTTCGTTACCGAACGGCCATATGTGGATGTTTTTGTGTTTTTCTTTGGGACCGAAAACACACATGTGGTTGTTATCAAAATTTTAACGAGGGACCGGACATCCATGTATGGTCTTTTGGAGGTAGGTTGTTAGTATTAGAAAAGATATAGGTTCGATTCTTGTACAAATACGATGCCAAATATGCAAAAAAAACCTGGGGACCAAAATTTGGTCCCCAGGATGCAACAGCAACTTTACCGCCTGGTCCCTACGTAAAACTTGAAAAAATTGGCTTGGTAACGAACGTGTTAATTTGGTTACAATTGTTTGTAAGGGATACCTTCCGGTGCGCTCGTGTTGACCCAGCACCTAATTGGGAAGTATTGTGTCACTTCTCGCCCATCGGAGGGGAGGCATACTACGGGATGGGCAGGCTGCAACACAGACCACAAGCGTCTACAGTAGCTCTTGTTTCATGGTTACGAAATGAAAACGGCTGTGAAACACTCATCTTTTTTTTTAAGTACAGAGCAAAAAAATCCTGCCCCGCAAGTGACATAGCGTGCAATGCCAAGCGCGCTAACTCACTTGGCCACGGTGACTAGTTGTGTTTATATTGTTCATAAAAATTTGGTCTTTTCTGTGACCTCCATAAAGTGTTTGACTAGATCTAAAACAAGAAATCCTCCATTCCAAACCATATTGCCATGGAGTCAGAGAGTCTGCCTTTCACTGGTTTCGAAAATACTTAATCAGTTCTTACCAGAGCAAAAAAGTCTTCTTCAAAACATAGCCAGTGCTCTGGTCCCAATAGATTAAGCGTTTAAATCTGAAGACCCTCAGGGGTCTACTCTGTGGCTACTTCTGTTATTATTATTATTAAACATGTTGGATCAAGTTTTATTTACAAATGACATAGAATATATACAAATATACATACATAGAAATTAAAATTAACAAAACAAAACTTGATCAAGGGCGGTGCTAATGCCAACGGCATTCTCTTCTGTTGCATGTGAACGATCTGTCTAGTCGTAAATTCATCTTGTTTGTGTCAAAGTACCATTCTGTTGAGTGGTGCCGATGGCAATGTGGTCTTTAAAAACTTCAGTATGATCTTAACTGACAGTTAAAGAGTTACCAATCATAAATGACAGACGGCGGCATGTGGTACACTCTGGTAATGGTGATTTTATTCTCTTTTAAAAGTAAAAATATACATCACCTTTCAAATGAAAAAAAGCAGTGAATTTTGAATGCAGGTTTCAAAATGTGTTTATTAATGTTGCTTCGACTAAAGCTATACAAATAACAATTCCTACCCACCTCAGTAGCTAGATCGATGAGGCAGCAGATTTGTAACCTGGAGCTCGGTGGCTCTAGTCCCAAGTATGGCAAATTTTCGTAAGACAGGTTCGAGTAATAACACAAATATGATGACCTATTATTATTATTATTATTATCTGACCTGGTTGCAGGGTTTTCAGTGAAACCCTTACAATTAACACTGCGACCTAATTAGATCTATTGTGACCATTGTTGATTCTATTGGGTTTTAATGTCTTGACTGAGATAGATAGTCAGGACGAGGGTTTTACCCTCCATTCGCTGGGAATCGTACCCAGCGAGTTACCCACATTAACCACACCCAGCCTGGGTAGGGCCGAAAATGCCAGCCTCACGTGTTTGGATGGAACAGAATTTTCGTCGAAAAGTCTGACCCAACCGGGAGTTGAACTCGGGAACTCTGAACGACGGGCAGTAGTCACAACTATTACGCCACGGAGGCTGGATGATGACCTAAGAGATGGGGTTCGATGGAAGAAAAAGCCACAGGCTTTAACCTCGCCCCGTGGTTCACTACATATTGTTTTTTTTTTTACATGTCCTATCTTGTTGAATGTATGTAGTTGACCAATAAAGTGTTAAATAATAATAATAACTCCATAATCATTTCACTTGGTCGTTGTCAGGTGCTCCCGGGAATTCAGCTCATCATCGGCCTCTGCCACAGCACAGGGAACGACAAGAAGACCTCCAAAGACGGCAGCACCAGCTCCGCGCCCCCCAAGTCTGAACACGACCACGTGCTGGAGCACTCCCTGCACCAGCTCCTCAGGGAGGTGCACCACAAGAACACCCACCACCCGTTCCCCCACCCGTCCTCCGGACCTATAGGCCCGTCCAAGCGGCGCTGCATCGCCGGCCCCAGTGGCGCCGACCGGTATGAACTGCTCGAGCTGACCAAGAGGTGAGTCACTTTTTTTGGTATTTTTTTTTTTT
Source organism: Bactericera cockerelli (assembly GCA_024516035.1). Lineage (NCBI taxonomy): Eukaryota > Metazoa > Arthropoda > Insecta > Hemiptera > Triozidae > Bactericera > Bactericera cockerelli. The sequence goes on from JAMCCL010000043.1 coordinate 153,017, forward strand.
TTTTTTTACACTTTATTAATAGGACATATTATATACAATACAAATAATTATAAATTAAAATACGATACAATAGAAAGAAAAAATATTTTTTTTTTTTTTCAAAATTTTTGAGATGAATTGGTAATTTTGAAGTCCGCTATTTTAAGCCCAATGGTTCCTATCCCATTGGGATTTTATCCATTTAAATTCCATTATTTGACCATTCTGTAACTGTTTGTATGAAATATTTATGACATCTAAATTTTCAAAAAGATGTTGCATTTGGGGGGTATTTACAATTCTTGATTTCACAGAATAAAAATATACATAATATATCTTTTATATAATAAAAGTGAGAAGTTGTACTAGATGTACATGAATATCAGAACATACCTGGACAGCTGTTTCGAGCTTATTTGCACTCTTGCCATCAACTAACCTCTCTATTTTAATCAGTATAAACAGAAAAGTGAGAAGTTGTACTAGAGTCCTATGTCCGAACTAAAGGGCGGGGTTATTGCCTTAGGCAATCTCTTCCACTCAACCCTAATTTTTTATCTGTCAACAGCTTGGCCTAGTGGTAGCAAGCTAGGCTTTTGTACTCCAAGTGAAACGGGTTCGAAATTTTTCGGCTCTATATTTTAGATGTCGGCGACTACCCTAGCCTTGTGAGGACAATTGGGGTAGTTGTAGAGCGGGCAACGACATCATTGCGAGATTGATATTGGAATATGATGGTTGGTTGGAGATATGATGCATTAGCATTAGTTCTCGTAATGTTGATGCTGCCCAATTAAATTGTGACATAATAACACAAAAACCAGCTCTTTGTCTCTCTCTTTTTTGTCTCTTTGTTTTATGCATTGGTGATTGACACCTGAATTAAAATGTTTAGAGAACAGTTTCGGGGTCAAGTTTCTTTTAGGGGTGAGGAGGATTTTAGTGGGTATTGACAGTTGTCTATACAGTAGCCCTACATAGAGCATGAGGGTCACACTACTAATGATGTTGGACTTGAATTAAATCATTATATGACTTATCTTCTTATTTTCTTTATAAAATAAAATAATAAGTAATTAAAGAAATGGTGAAAGACAACTAGTAATCCAGGTAAATACTTGTGTTCTCTTTCCAGTGAAACTCTACTAGAGCAAATCATAGACCAAGCCCAGCATTTCTTCATGAGGCTGAGAGCGGAGTATGTTCTGGACACGATAGCCAAGGAGGTGAAAGATCCACTCATTATATCTCACTGGAACGCGCTCAATTCACCCACTCAGTCTTGCGTCAAGATCAATATCCTTACCCATGGGTAAGCAAAAGCTTCTTCTTCCAGTCTTAAATATCTACCTCAGAAAATAAGCATTAAGGCCGAATCAAATTAGAAAATATTCAAAAGATGTAGGAAGAACATCCTATAACCGAGATAATTATGTTGCGCTTCGATTTGTGAATAGCCCGACTTACGGGACGGTCTTCCTTAATCTTTGTTGTAAACTTATTTTACAATTTGGCCCTAAGTCAGTAACAAAACTGATTTTAATATTTTAGAGGATTTTGTGTGTTCGTGTTTGTGTGTTTCTGTGTGTGTGCGCGCGTGTGCAAGATATCTTAATAATGGTAAAAGCCAGAGACTTGAAATTTTGTATGTAAACCTCATAGGCTATTTTCTTTCTCCCACACAGATATGACTCAGTGTTCCGCACTTCACTCGTGATCCACGTGTCTACCAAGAGCTTGAAGTGTGTCTGCAGGGATGGTCGAGTCATGAAGTTATCGTACGAACCTCAGGAGCTGCGGGATCTCATCTTCTGTCAGGTGAGACGAGTGTGTTGCAATGAAACTTATGGATCGAAAAATACATTGAAGTAAGAAAACACTGATTTCCGAGCTCTCGTGAGAAGAAATTTCTAATTTGTTACAATTGCTACAATGTTTCTAATTTGTTACAATGTTTCTAATTTGTTAAAATTGTTACAATGTTTCTAATTTGTTACAATTTTATTGTTACAATGTTTCTAATTTGTTACAATTGTTACAATGTTTCTAATTTGTTACAATTGTTACAATGTTTCTAATTTGTTACAATTGTTACAATGTTTCTAATTTGTTACAATTGTTACAATGTTTCTAATTTGTTACAATTGTTACAATGTTTCTAATTTGTTACAATTGTTACAATGTTTCTAATTTGTTACAATTGTTACAATGTTTCTAATTTGTTACAATTGTTACAATGTTTCTAATTTGTTACAATTGTTACAATGTTTCTAATTTGTTACAATGACCAACCTCAGTAGCTTGATCGATAAGGCAGTGGACTAGTAACCTGGAGGTAGGTGGTTCAAGTCAGTGCCGGATTAAGGCTACGCGGGGCCCTTGGCAATTTCAAGGCGCGGGGCCCCAAAATTGTACTGAGTTTATTCTAAAATACTATTTTTAGAACCTTGAAATCGAAGCCAAGTGTCCTGAGCACCAATCCGTAATAGTATCCAAAACGACGTTTATAACACCGAAGGCAACATTTTTTCCAAATAATAGTAGAAATTATTTAAATAATTATGTATTATGAAAAGAGTATGACTGTGTAGAAAGATGTCATTAAGTAAGAAGCGTAGAAAGTAGATCAGCGATTACTATGAAGATTTTATCTCTAGTATTGAATGCTAGTTTTTTTAAAGGTGACTTTCAAATTTGAAAATGCCCAAAAAATTTTTTCTTTTAATGGTACTAAGAATTGCATGTCTTGAAAAATAATCCAAACCATTAAGATAAGTAAATTTGACGTCGCCGCAGGCGAAATTTTTGCAAAATTATGTGGTAAAGTACTCGGGAAATAGATACAAAAAGATATCTTGAAAAAATCATTAAAAGCGCCGCAGGCAACTATAATGAAGATCATTGGTTTAGATGTCGATAAAGCCGATCACTGAGCACTCAGGTGGCACTGGGTTTGATGGCAGAGATTACCTAAGGCGATAATCACGTCCTTTGTCAATATTATTCTTTTCAAATACGAGTAATCTATACTTATAAAAGAGAGTTTCACTCACTGATTCATCACTGTTTCTCCGAACTGGTAAGTCCTAGGAAGTTGAAATTTGGTAGGTAGCTTTGTCTTATAGTGTAGATGTGCAATAAGACGGGATTTTTCGAAATTCTCACTACAACACCTGCCATTGTTGAAAAAAGATTTTTTGCTATAAGTCCATGCCTCGGCCCGCAAAGCAGGCGACAGCCCGCTAGTTTTATTATATAATGAGCTGCAGGCAATAAGTATAGAGAACTACCTATTTTCATATATATTATGTGGTCGATTTTAAGGGGGGCCCCGTGGTTTTTCTGTTAATATTTTGCTCAATTGGCTGTGATTTTATTTAATATTAAAATCCAGAAACGCCGAGTTAAGAGTCATTCAAAAACACTTATATAATTTATGTAAGCTGCCCGAAATACGGGGCCTCTAAAATCGCGGGAAACTTGGCACTTGGCATCTACCAAATCCGACATATTGGTAGGCAATCCGCTAATGTCTATGTGGTTGATCATTGTTTATTCAAGGAATAGATAATAATAGGGAGCCTCGCGCTTTTCTTTCAATTTATGTACTTTGCAATGAGTGTGTGTTTTTTTCACATTTATTTCTTCTTACTGATTATCCATAAGTACCTAGTGTAAGCTTTTAAAAAACCCATAAGACCTAGTGTAAGCTTTTTAAAAAAGTCATAATATCTAGTGTAAGCTGCTCAAGCGCGGGGCCCCCTAAAGTGCGGGGCCCTTGGCATCTGCCAAATCCGCCATATGGGTAATCCGGCACTGGTTCAAGTTGATATCAATAAACAAGTTCGGCAGTGAGATGGGCTATCGGCTACTCTATTTATCGTCCTTCTCCATTTGGTCATGAAACATTTAGACCAAAGAGGGACGATCTTCAAAGAGTCAAAACAAAATTGTGCCTATTCTCTAAAGACATTGGCTTTATTGCAAGAACCACGGCAAAACTTATGGAAGTGTAAATATGTATAAAAAAAAAATATATAATTATATTTGTATAAAATATATATTTGATATATAAAATATATATTCTTTTGATATCACATCTACTCAAACTCGCTTTACTAAATCCACGCTGAGTCCGGGACTCAAACCACCGACCTCCAGACAACAAGTCAAAGAACTTAAGGAAGTGTTAAAGAACATACGGAAAGAAAACTCATAGTAAGTGTGAGAAAAATCGAATACGTGTAT
>JAMCCL010000430.1:0-33763 GCA_024516035.1 Bactericera cockerelli
AAAATCATCATTAAAAAAAAAACACTGTTTGATTTAAGCACTATATGAATAGCCTTTTAGTAGATTTTTACTTTCTATAGGCAATATCTCTAAAGAAGGTAAAAAAAGTATCCTTTTTTTAAAGTAGGTATCTGGAAAAGAGTTGTTCCTTCGTACAGGTCGTTTTCCTAAATGGTATTCTTCAAAACTTGTGTATTTTGTGATTATTCTTAAATGAGAATATTTTCAAAGTCAGAATGACGTTTTTCCACTTCACCTGGGGAGCGGTCGAGTTCTAGACTCGTGTTACTGCTGAGAGGAGAATGAATCGGACACCCAAGATTTTCATCAGCACCCACTGATAACTCATGTGTAAACAATTTACCGAGTCGCTATAAACAATTGCCCATTATCCTGACGTGTGTGGAACACGATAATAGAGTCCTGATACCTTGCTCGCTGCAACTGTAAACAACGTCCTGAGACAGATTAGCTGATGGAAATCCTGAGCGGTTTTCAAACTGTGAATGGAGGGTAACACCCCCGTCTCGAGATGACCTAGCTGTGGATTGAGACGTTAAATCCCAGTTAATAGAATAGAATAGAATGGAATGGAATGGAATAGAATAGAATAGAATAGAATAGAATAGAATAGAATAGAATAGAATAGAATAGAATAGAATAGAATAGAATAGAATAGAATAGAATAGAATAGAATAGAATAGAATAGAATAGACCTTGTTTATACTGCCGAGGTAAGACTGAAAAGTTCCTTTACTCCAGCAGTCAAACAGGTCTTATAGTTTATTTTATAGGATAAATATTTTACAAAATTTAATAAAATATTTATCCTATAATAGGTGCAAAATTTCGTACACCAGGCCCTACTTTCGTGCTGATGAAATGTATCACCGCTGACTCGACCTTGAATGAGACGTAAACAAGCCTGAGTTCAGTCAGCAATATATAGCGTGTAACAGTAACCCAGCCGGGACATTAATTCAATTCAATCTGAATTTTTTTTATTGTAGGTACATAATAAATTAATAAATTGTACTCAATTTGAAAAATAATTACATTTTACAATGTCAAATAATTTATTATAGGCAGGAAGATTTATTATAGGCGTTTAGAGACATAATAGTACACAATTGCTATGAAATAGTTTGTTCACATCATCAAAATAAGGTAGGTATACTCTTTTTATGAGAAGTTCTTTAATTTGTACTTTAAACTACTTTAAAGGCATTTGTGTTTTTGTTGACATGACAAGTTATCCTTCCAATTGGGATTTTGAGCACATAATAGTACCTCTTGGTCTTACTCCTAGTTGGGCAGCATAAAGAAGGCAATACAGTCCAAATTGAACGTACGAAGAACCTGCTTGTAAAAAAAAATTTCCAGGTAACATTTACCTCCTTCCGTGTCCATGAGAGTTATGTGATGGTGGAGGAAGGATACGGGAGATAATAATAATAATAATAATATCGCCTTATTTATACAACCCGATTAGGACTATTGAGCCCCATTATCCCAGCAGTAAGCCTAATATTATGTGGTAAAAATCCCAAATGGAAGAAAACTTGTCATGTCGCTGCTGGGTTTCGAACCCACGATCTCTGGAATCTCTGAATTCATAGAGTGCCGCCTTTACCACTGAGCTATCGGGACATGGGTATTGTGAACCCGTTGATCGCCTAGAAGCTATGTTCTAGGGAATCTTGGGAGGCTCATTCCCGTTTAGTGTGATGGTTTATGTCTAGATTATCTGATAGGATAGAATAATTCAGTCCAACCTGGATACGAGTATAAGAGAGCTCAAGGACTTTAACCACCGACCTCCAGGTTACAAATCCGCCGCCTTATCGATCAAGCTACTGCGGTCGGTTAGTTGAATTATCGTAACCAATGTTACACTCTGTAGATTCGAGAAGATAACTATCACCGACCTCCAGTTTACAAATTCGCCGCCTGATCGATCAACCCACTGAGGTCAGTTCGTTGAATTATCGTAACCAATGTTACACTCTGTAGATTCGAGAAGATAACTATTGCTGGGGAGTGTTGACCTGAGCTTTATCCTAAAGAATAGTTTAGCTAAGATGATATTATGTTGAAGATTAATGTAAATAATAATAAATGATTTAGGTAGAATGGATGATTCTAGATTCAAATCTGCATGATATGTTTTATTATTTGTCCACAATCAATGATTCTTTCTCAGAAGCGGCGTTGCTGTTTTTCACCTAACTACCCTCATCATCATCGTAGGGTGGCGTCATCGTGAACGATGGTAGCCTACCTACTTCTGTCCGGGTAGCTTGTCTTGTCCCCGCTGGGTTTCGAACCCGCGACCTCTGGAGTCTTTGGATTCACAGAGTGCCGCCTTTACCACTGAGCTACCGGGACAGACCGTTGACAGTGATGGTCAATAACAATAACAATTTAAATTCGAACATTGAACCGCCGTAGACATTCCTGGACCAACCCAGGCTGGGTGAGGTTCATATGACCTGCAAATTGATTATTTTGTATAAAAAAAATCTCTTAAAAAACAGTAGATTACCAGTTGTTTGATTGTTAGTTGAACAATATTCAGAGCTGCTGATTGCTTACTATTTCTATGTTTACAATTTCATTAAATTGTTTACATCCCTGTGAATGTCTTTCACAGGTTCTTAAACTTTGTCTATCTGTTGGTGGTTATCTTCTCTGTCAAGGAGAGTTTAATTATCTTTTTTCTAGGACAATCTCCATGCACAGATTAATTGCAATTTACTGTCTAAGACAAGTAGGTACCTCGGTAGCAAGTAATAGCTAATTAAAACAGCTAGATTTGTGTCTAGCATAATTTTGGGGTGCGTACAATCGTACATGTTTATAACTTATCTCCAGTCCCCTCTTTACTGCATTTAGGAATCTACCATTAGGTAGTGGAAAATATCTAGCAAATCTACCTTATCCACTGGTGCACTGGTATTCAAGTGGTTAAGGCGCTAGTCTGGTAGGTAATCCAGGTAGCGTAGGGTGCATGAATTTTTCCTCATTAATTTGAGTTCGTGACCACATAATAATAAAACTGTGAGGGTTAGGTGCTAGAAAATGCTTTGAGCATTAACCTCGCCTGGTGCTTTATTATTATTATCCTAATGTCTTATTTTTGCTTATAATTCTGCCACTGGTCGCTGCTGACATTAAAGCAGCTACTCATTTTTCCTCACGAAGTATGACTGGACCCTGAACACCCAAGAACAGAGTAGAAAAAATCCTGGGATCGAACCGAGGTCACCGTTTAGGGGCAAATTATAATTATAATGTATAGGATTACACAAAAAATAAGTTGATGAAATGAGAAGTAAAGTAGCATTATTAAAATAATATAAACTTTATTAATCGAAGCTTTAAACAATTTTCACAGAAATAACCAAAGATCTACCGTTTCTGGTAATTCATAAAATAAATAAAAGTACAGAACATTAAAATCAAAAGTACTTAGACTAAAGTATGGAATAAAAAAATGTATAACGGTAAAACTTGTCGGTGGTAAAAATGTACAAAAAAAATATTCATAAAATATCTATAATAAATAAAGTAGGATCTATTATTAATAAATTTTAAAATTTACAAAAGATATTAATTATTTACAAAAGAGAGAAGTATATTTTTTATATACTTCTCTCTTTTTTTAAAATAATTCAATTTGATATCTATCTACGTATTTGATATTAAAATTTAAGAACAGAAAAACAAGAGCGCGCGATTAGCTCAGTAATTACTAATTAAGTACTCTCTTGCCATGCGGAAGGTCCCGGGTTCGATTCCCCGTGCCGACAAAAATTTGTATTCTTAATTTGGTTACAATATTGTTTGTAAGGGATACCTCCCGGTGCGCTCGTGTTGACCCAGCACCTAAATTGGAAGTATTGTGTCACTTCTCGCCCATCAGATGGGAGGTATACTACGGGATGGACAGGCTACAACACAGACCACAAGCGTCTATAGTGGCTCCTGTTTTATGGCGACGAAATAAAAAAAGGCTATGAAACAGTCATCTTTAAAAAAACTTATTCCTTATTTTTTTTTTTTTTTTGAGGTAGTTGTGCACCGGAATTGCTTTTGCATTACTTCAGGTCACTGCACCTTTACATCCATGCCATTCCGGAAGCGGAAAAAACTCGGTCAGAATTTTCCGCTCCAGCCGGGATTCGAACCCGCAACCTCTGGGTCAGCAACCAATGCTATTAGCCACTCTGCCACGGTGATCGACTATGTCAGCATAAATTGCTAGTTCCAATAACACAGTCTACCAATCAATCAGAAATTTATTCAATAAACATTACTTGATTTTTTTTTCGTTAGGCGCTTTAACACCACTGGTCGTTCGCGCCGATTCCTCAATGAACTAAATCAGGTTGATTATTTTAGTTTGTTTTAAATACTCCTTGAGGGAGTCAATAGATGTACTTGATTTTTACATGCTCAAACATTAGATTGTCTTACAACAAAGTCTTTTCCAACCACATCAAAATTATTTTAGGATCTCAAAATTATCAATAGCGAAAATTAACCCAGATAACGCGGTGAAATTTTTTGTTTTATTTTTTTGGAGTGGTATAAATTGAGTCCTGAATCAAAATAAGTGCTGTCAACTTATCACTCGGACTCAAAACAAAGAGCTTAAGGTGTCGCCAACTAACCTCAACAAGCTGAATTAATTTAGAAAAATCCACAACGTAGTACCTTTCACCAGATGGGGCTGACGTCCTTCCAGAAGCACGTCCTTCTGGAAGGACGTCAGCCCCATCTGGGTTAAGAGCCATTTCATACAATCCCTTCGCCGGTGCGAAGGTTCGAACCCATATTGTTTGGATCAAGAGATGATCTCTTGCTCTAGTGGTAGCAAACCACTATTAGAAGGTAATCTATTTATAAAAAAAATATAATTATATCAACAAGGCTCTTACCAAATACTTGATAAAATTTACTTACAACCATTTTTGAGTAAAGACGACAAAAAGTAGAGACGAGATGTAGCATGTCATATGAACTTCCCGTTTGGCGCCGAGTAAGGATACCAAAGAGGAGAAATGTGCGGTGGCTCTAGGTTTACAATCTCTCTTGAGAATTTATTTTTCTCTTTTTCCGACAACTCGGACAAGGGTGCGAATTAAGTTTAAAAAAAAACAATAATGCCTCAAGCCTCATGTTCATAAAATCGTACACTGCGCATCCATGATTCTTATGACATGCTAGATCTCGTCTGCTCGTACCTAATTTAATAAATTTTGAAATCTAACATAAAAAAAAAATATGTTCAGTAAATTTCAATTTTATACATGATTTTTACAGACATAGTAGGTACCAAAATAAATATATTGTCATGGAAATGCTCATAGACCGAAACACTATTCAAGGCTGATTTTAACACCTCAAGAAGTTAATGAAATCAGTCCTAAAAGAATCTCACGCTTTTGGGATCAGCTTTCGTATGATTACGTGATGACGACAGCTTTTGGGATCAGCTTTCGGATGATTAGGTGATGACGACAGCTTTTGGGATTAGCTTTCGGATGATTACGTGATGCCGACAGCTTTTGGGATCAGCTTTCGGATGATCACGTGATGACCATAGCTTTTAGGATTAGCTTTCGGATGATCACGTGATGACGACAGCTTTTGGGATTAGCTTTCGGATGATTACGTGATGCCGACAGCTTTAGGCATTAGCTTTCGGATGATTACGTGATGCCGACAGCTTTTGGGATCAGCTTTCGAATGATTACGTGATCAGTATCAGTCAGTATAAACAGAAAAGTGAGAAGTTGTACTAGATGTACATGAATATCAGAACATACCTGGACAGCTGTTTCGAGCTTATTTGCTCTCATCAGCAGGTAATAGTTCTGAATATCCATGTCACCAACTAACCTCTCTATTTTAATCAGTATAAACAGAAAATGACGACAGCTTTTGGGATTGGCTTCCGGATGATCACGTGATGCCAACAGCTTCCGGATGATCACGTGATGCCAACAGCTTTCGGATGATCACGTGATGCCAACAGCTTCCGGATGATCACGTGATGCCAACAGCTTTCGGATGATCACGTGATGCCAACAGCTTTCGGATGATCACGTGATGCCAACAGCTTTCGGATGATCACGTGATGCCAACAGCTTTCGGATGATCACGTGATGACCACAGCTTTCGGATGATCACGTGATGACCACAGCTTTCGGATGATTACGTGATGACCACAGCTTTCGGATGATCACGTGATGACCACAGCTTTCGGATGATCACGTGATGACCACAGCTTTCGGATGATCACGTGATGACCACAGCTTTCGGATGATCACGTGATGACCACAGCTTTCGGATGATTACGTGATGCCAACAGCTTCCAGATGATCACGTGATGACCACAGCTTTCGGATGATCACGTGATGCCAACAGCTTTCGGATGATCACGTGATGACGACAGCTTTCGGATGATCACGTGATGACGACAGCTTTCGGATGATCACGTGATGACGACAGCTTTTGGGATTGGCTTTCGGATGATCACGTGATGACCACAGCTTTCGGATGATCACGTGATGCCAACAGCTTCCGGATAATCACGTGATGACGACAGCTTTTGGGATCAGCTTTCGGATGATCTCGTGATGACAATAGCTTCCGGATGATCACGTGATGCCGACAGCTTTTGGGATTAGCTTCCGGATGATCACGTGATGACCACAGCTTTGTACACGCATGCGCCGGCCGGGCCCTCCAGCAGCGCAGGCCAGAGGTAGGTCTTGATGACGTCACTGTCCAGCTTGGAGACATGATGGCGCACGTGATGGTCACGCTTGAACGTGCGCTGCTCGTACTCCAGCACGAAGGGGGGGGACTGGAATTAATAATAATAATAATAATAATATCGCCTTATTTATACTGCCCGATTAGGACTATTAAGTCCCATTATTCCAGCAGTAAGCTCAAGACTTATTATTATGTGGTAAAATTCCCAAATGGGAGGAAAACTTGTCATGTCCCGGCTGGGTTTCGAACCCACGACCTCTGGAACCTCTGGATTCACAGAGTGCCGGCTTTACCACAGAGCTACCGTGACAGACGGGACAATAATATTACACTTTAGTGGAAGCTAATCACAAGGCGAGGTTAATGCTCAAACAAAGCATTTTCTACCACCTAACCCTGTGAGTCTTATTATTATGTGGTCAGAAACTCAAATAAATGAGGAAAAATTCGTGCACTGGGTGGGATTCGAACCAACGGATCCCTACGCTACCTGGATTACCAGACTAGCGTGTTAACCACTTGACCACCAGTGCGACCAGTGGAATTGAATGGAATCGAATATTATGGAACTGGAATTGAATGGAATCGAATATTATGGAACTGGAATTGAATAGAATCTGATATTATGGGGGGACTGGAATTGAATGGAATCGAATTTTATGGAACTGGAATTGAATGGAATCGAATATTATGGAACTGGGAATGAATGGAATCGAATATTATGGAACTGGAATTGAATGGAATCGAATATTATGGAACTGGAATTGAATGGAATCGAATATTATGGAACTGGAATTGAATGGAATCGAATATTATGGAACTGGAATTGAATGGAATCGAATATTATGGAACTGGAATTGAATGGAATCGAATATTATGGAACTGGAATTGAATGGAATCGAATTTTATGGAACTGGAATTGAATGGAATCGAATATTATGGAACTGGAATTGAATGGAATCGAATTTTATGGAACTGGAATTGAATGGAATCAAATATTATGGAACTGGAATTGAATGGAATCGAATTTTATGGAACTGGAATTGAATGGAATCAAATATTATGGAACTGGAATTGAATGGAATCGAATATTATGGAACTGGAATTGAATGGAATCGAATATTATGGGGGGACTGGTTTGAATATAGCTACTCTAACTAAAGGGCGGGCATATTGCCTTTGGCAATCTCTTCCACCCAACTCTGGTTTTACACCAGGGGCGGGTCTATGATCAAGGGTTGGGTGGAAGAAATTGCCACAGGCAATAACCCCGCCCTTTAGGTAGGACATTATTGTTATTTTCTTTTTTTTTAATGATTTATTTTGTCATTTGTTTGGTTTTTTTTTCTTTTCTTAATTTTATACTGTTACCTGTATTTTGTCCTCCCAATAAAGCTTGAAAAAAAAAAAAGTTTTCTGGTGTTACTTTGTTCACCATGTGGGGAGGATGTTGGTTGGTGAACATTATTATTATTATTACCTGATTCACCAGGGCCCAGGCGAGGCGCACAGAGTCGCGAATGTACTGCTGCAGACCTGAGCATGTCTTGAGGCAGGGGTAGTCATACAGGGTGGCCCACAGCTGAGAACTCACCTCCTGTGAAATACACGGGAGATTAATATCAAGTTATCCATATACAGGATGGCCCACAGCTGAGAACTCACCTCCTGTGAAATATGTACATGGGAGATAAATATCAAGTTACCCATATACAGGATGGCCCACCACAGCTGAGAACTCACCTCCTGTGAAGTACATGAGAGGTTAATATCTAGTTACCCATATATAGGGTGGCCCACAGCTGAGAACTCACCTCCTGTGAAATACATGGGAGACTAATATCAAGTTACCCATATACAGGATGGCCCACAGCTGAGAACTCACCTCCTGTGAAATACATGGGAGATAATAATGAAGTTTCCATTATAGACATTCATGATGAGAAAAGATTTTTTTCTCATTATGATTAAAAGAAGATGAAAAAAAATGAAGATATCCATATTGAGAAAAGATTTTTTATTAAGAACTGAAACCGCCCCACAAAACAAGATCTATCTATTTAGCGCGTCCTCTTTTCTCCAGTTTTTTTCTCTTAGGTCTTCTTCAACTTTAGCTGTATTTTTCTTTCTGACCAAAGTGCATTCAAACAGACGAACTGGAAGAAAGTCATTTTTCTTTTGGAAGAAGAATAATCTTCTTCTTCCAGTTTGGTAAACCAAAATGGATTTATAAAATTCTTGCTTCCATTTCTTTTATAGGTTGAGTCCATTGTTTATCTTTATAAGTACCGAAACGCATTTTTCTTTCACGAATAGTGGGGAAGCTAAACTTGGAAGAAAATGGAAATAGTTGGAAATACCGAACCTAGAAAAAAAAACTTATCCAAAAGAAAAACACGGCTTTTGTCTCTCCATCTGATCTTTGATCTTCCGGTTTTTCTTTTTTATTCTTACCTCAATACAGTGCGACAAATCGAAAGTGTCCACAGTCTTCCTGAGAAAAGAGGCGACGCTGTTCTCAAGGTCAGCATGCGCAGAAGTCACCGGCGCAGGATTCAGAAGGAGGCGACGGATGTGGTCCTTCTTCTGTGAGACTTGCGAGAATGTGGATCTGAAGGCGAGCTGGAAGCAAACATTGGAAAAGGATATGAAATGAGTCACTATCTCAAGGTCAGCATGCGCAGAAGTGCCCGGCGCAGGATTCAGAAGGAGGCGACGCTGTTCTCAAGGTCAGCATGCGCAGAAGTCACCGGCGCAGGATTCAGAAGGAGGCGACGGATGTGGTCGAAACAATAATGATAATAATGGTAATTATAAATATAATTTGTATAATTATAAACTAAAAGATTCAATCAGAAATAATGTTACAAACTTGCATAGAATTCAAGAAGAGAGAAACATTTTTTAAAAAACAAACAAACAAAATGATTTTCGTGATATCACAACTACTCAAACTCCCTTTACACAAGCTACTGAGTAATTGGCAGGTTTGTGAGTTTCCTGCGAATGGAGGTGGAGGGTAACACCCTGGCCGGAAATGCCAGACTCACGTGTTTGGATGGAACAGAATTTTCGTCGAAAAGTCTGCCCCAACTGGGAGTCGAATGCCAGAACTCTGACAGTAGTCACAACTATTACGTCACGGAGGCTGGCTACAGAGGTATAATTTAATTTTTACCATTGTTTGTCTGTATATATTATGTTCAGCTAATAGGTAAAGAGTTTCTAAATAAATAAATAAATAAAATAAAAATGTAAATTTATTTCGCCCAACGTTTCGACAGTCTGTGTCGCTCTAACAATCTAATACTTACCACGACGACGGAGAACAGAATCTTGGATTTGAGCTCTGCCGCGTCCCTCAGCTGAGGTAAAGCGTCCAGTGTTTCCATGGCGTCTACTCGGGCCTGCGAGTACAGGTTGCCATAGCAACGAATGAGGCGCGTCCCACTCAACTCTCTGAAACAGCAATAGGTTAATGGGGTGTTTAGTGTCATGAAGGGTTAATTTTTCCATTTTTTTTTTTTTTTTTTTAATAGAATAAATGTTTGACAAAATTATTGATTAGGAAAATTTAGTACATTTTTTTTGGTTTTAAAATTTACAAGGACAGGTAAGGAATGGATTGTTTAGGAAGATTTTTCGGAAGAGTTTTTCAACAATAATTACTATCGTTATTGCAGCTCTTGAATTCGACAAACAATTGTATGAAAGTCGTACTGGATATTGTATGGAAAATTAATTTTTTTTAAAAAAAAAGACAAAATATAAGCTCAATCCATATAAAAGTACAAACAGGGACCGACCTCAGTAGCTTGATCGATAAGGCGGCGGACTTGTAACCTGGAGGTCACAACTTCAGCAAAGATTAGGCAAAGTTAAGTTTAAATAGTTGTGATCTAATTTAAGTTCAAGTCCGGGTTTCAGCGTAAATTTAGTAAAGCGAGTTTGAGTAGTTGTGACATCACGAAAGTGATCAACACAAATATGATAACATTTTAAAAAAAAAACTTAAAAAAAGTACAAACAGGGTATTTTAATAAACTAGCAATAAGATGGTGTTGAATTTTACATCTGTGTAATCTCTGCAATATTCGATAAGTCCACACTCATGCTAGCGTCCAACTGGGATTTGGTCAACATCTTCCTTAGAGCGAGAGAGTATCCAAAGAGTATAGAATCAACATGTTGCCCCAGCACATGCACTCCCACAACTCTCCCTCCCAGTCTTAGACAGATGAGCTTGACAAAATTCTCCTCCATTTCAGCGTCCAGCAAATTGTCGAAACCCTTGTAGGACGACCTGTGCACGGTGATATTGTCTTTTCCGTGAGCCTTAATAGCAGCTTCTTCACTCATCCCTACGCTTCCGTACTCTATGATTCCCTTCACAACAAAAGGGAGATAAGAATAGTCCATCAGAGTGTCATCCAGTCCAAAGAGCCTTTCACTCAACAAACGACCCGCCGTTTCTGCCATGGACGATATGTGAGGTCTCCCGCTCACAATGCCTCCCACTGCATAGATGTTGCTCACGGAAGACTGGTCTTTCTCATTGCACAACACAAAGTTCACCTTCCTGTCAAACTTCACCCCTATTTGCAAGAGATTCAACGACCGGTGATTAAATTTCTTCTCCGTCGCATCTACCACAGTCCTGAACTTCTCACGTATTGTCTCTGCATTGTGCGTCCGAAGAGCGGTGACTAGTTTTCCTTCGGTGGTAGTTGAAATCTCTTTGATGAGACAAGACTCCACGCGGACGCCTGCTTTCACCAAAGAAGCCACTAATCTCTGGGAACATTCTTGATCAAAATGTTTTAGGATAGTTCCTGGATACATCAGTGTGACGGGCACACAAAGGTAATGCAGAATAGTTGCGACCTCGATTCCAAACGCAGAGTTCCCGAGAACCAGAGTATTGCCGGGTCGATTCCGCGAGATTAGCAGGTGATTTAAAGCAGTTAATCTATTAACTGCTATGGTTTCTCGATCACAGGCCAACAGAAAGTTGAGACCTGTCACAGGTCTGTTCTGCTCCAACAGCATGAGGGTGTGACTGTTCGTAAAGGTAACCGGACTCTGGGTGACGTGAACACCAATAGCTTTTAAAGCTTGGAATACATCACTTTTAGCGTGAACAGACACCTTTCTGCAGGCTTTGGCTGCGTTCTTCCAGATATATTTTGGATCTAAAGCCGGATCCACATTAGTTTGAAGGAGATACAGAAGATTATCGGGGAAGCCTGGGCGCTTTCGGTCACCAAATCTGCAAAGCAAGACCTTTCGTTTGTGAGAGATGGCTGTTTTTGCCGCGGACATGGCGCCTGGCCCGTCTCCAATGATGATGAGATCGTACCCGTAGGATACCTCGGGATTGCTAATCCAAGTTTCAATCAATCCATCATGGAAGCTTGCGACGAATTGCTTTGGTGGTTTGTGGATTCCGCGAATAAATATCCAAGGAGGCCTCAACTGACCCGTTTTCTTCTGGAGTTCGCTTCGAAGAACGCGTCCTTCATCCCCAATTTTATCCAGGTAGAGTATTGCGAAGTCCCGCCCGTTGAGGTAGCGTTCCAATCGGTGGTTTTCGTGTCGAATTTTGAAGTGGGTGTAAAGAGTAATTTGATTTTCCTGGTTGAGTCTGGAGATGTACGCGTTTGGAGTTTCAAACGGAGGATCAATTTTTTCGATGGGGCTGTCTGGCATTTGAGATTCATGATTCGTACTACTTTCTTCAACAGGCTCAACAGGAAAATTATTGGATAAGAAATCAAAAAAGCCAGCCATCGTGATGAAGATGTATAATTTTGATTTTCATTACTGACGAAAATTTGGTGCAATCAAATCTGAATGTTGAAGATCCAACATATCATTTGAACCAGTTTTAATGATAGGAAGGATTGGTTACTTGGTACTATAAGATGTCTACCATCTGCTCTACATACACAAAAGTGTAGATATTTTTAAAGGTTGAAAGATCCGTGGAAAAGAGAACTTTTTTCATATTATTACAATATTATTTTTTGTTAAATCGAGCAAATAAAAATTAACAAAATCCTTTTCTCCTCTGCGTTTCTTTTGAATCTTCATCCAGTTTAGTTTTGCAGTAAAGAAACTTCCTGCGTTTTTACATAATATTACTGACATGGATCGGATCTTTATCTTTCTTTGAGCTAGTAGCTACTTGACACAGCACCTAAATAGGAAGTACTGTGTCACTTCTTGCCCATCAGAGGGAAGGCATACTACGGGATGGCCTACAAGATAGACTACAAGCGTCTACAGTAGCGCCTGTTTCATGGCTACGAAATAAAAAAAGTTAAGAAACACTCATCTTAAATATATAAAGATCTCCTCGACACACACCGAAATTAAAACACTTTTCGGACATCTCACCCGTATTCTTTTCTCTCAAGAATTTCCTCCTGAACACACTTGTTACTTTGTCTCTCAAAAGTTACCTTTTAACTTGTTACTTTCCTTCTTTTCTCTCAAAAAATTCCTCAAGCTTGTTACGTTCCTTTTTTCTCTCAAAAATTTCCTCAAACTTGTTACGTTCCTTCTTTTCTCTCAAAAATTTCCTCAAACTTGTTACGTTCTTTCTTTTCTCTCAAAAAATTCCTCAAACTTGTTACGTTCCTTCTTTTCTCTCAAAAATTTCCTCAAACTTGTTACGTTCTTTCTTTTCTCTCAAAAAAATCCTCAAACTTGTTACGTTCCTTCTTTTCTCTCAATCATTTCCTTCTTCACTCACTTGGTAGAAGTCTGTTGTGTCTGTATCGACTTGGTCAGGGCCTCGATCTTCGCCTTGGCGATCTCCAGCTCCTTCTTGGTGTTCTCCAGCTCGCCCTGCAGGGTGACGATTTCCTTCTGGCTGTTGGTTTGGGCGAGGAGACTTGTGCCCCGCGCCTCATGACAGGAGGGGCAGGAGGGAATGGAGGAGGTGATGGAGGTGAGCCGATCCACACTGGAGGAGGAGGCGCTGGGCTTTTCCACTGTCGTCGTGGAGGCGGTGGTGGACCAGTCACTCCAGTTGGGACCTGTCACGTGGAGCAAGATAAAAAATGAAACACGAGAAGAAAGTAGAATGGATAGTTTATCTATATTATGTAAGTTGTTTATCTTTTTCTTATGTTAAAGTCCCCCAGCCAGACTGCTGGTCTACTCCCTGTTTATAGTCTCCCAGCCAGACTGCTGGTCTACTCCCTGTTTATAGTCCCCCAGCCAGACTGCTGGTCTACTCCCTGTTTATAGTCTCCCAGCCAGACTGCTGGTCTACTCCCTGTTTATAGTCCCCCAGCCAGACTGCTGGTCTACTCCCTGTTTATAGCCCCCCAGCCAGACAATAAGTGCATTCTCGTAATTATATTATTTGATTAATTTTAAATACATGTCCCAGCTGGGTTTCGAACCCACGTCCTCTGGAGTCTTTGGATTCACAGAGAGCCGCCTTTACCACTGAGCTACCGGGACAGACAGTAGATACCGGACAGACTACCAGAAATAAAGCACAAATCTTGTTTAAAAGTAAGTAGCAAGCAGTATTATAAGTCCATTACCTCTTTCGATGTCCGGAGGACTCTCTGAACTGGAAGCTCCACTCAGAACTAGACCGGTTCTGCCACTCCTGTTGCTGCCGGAGCGAACTGGCAACATGGCAAGAAAACAAAGAGTTAGGTTATATCTTAGAAAAGTTCTAGGTACCTGGCTGGCAACATGGCAAGAAAACAAAGAGTTAGGTTATAACTTAGAAAAGTTCTATCTGGCAACATGGCAAAAAAACAAAGAGTAAAGGTTCTTATCATATAGCATATCATAAATGACTAAGCATTTGAAAGCAACGTTAATAAAAGCAAAAAAAAAAAAAAAATATACCTTGAATTTTTTTGTGAGTTCACCTTTGTAGAGATAATGTAGAATATACAAGTTTACACTCCAAAATTTAAAGTGACCATAGATAAAAATACGGATAGATGTATGTTGATTACAACATACATCTATCCGTAGGTACAAGATAACCATCTTGGAAAAGTAAAAAAAAGAAAATAAACATTCTAACAATTCGGATTCAAAAGATAGATTAACGTAAAAAATGTCAGATAGCAAGATGGTCTATTATGACTCATATACGTACCTAACTACCTACATGGTAACACCAATACCAATTTAATTATCAGCAATGTCAATTTACTATTATTGATTTTGAATATATGATAATGCTGCAGATGAGAATGTTTTCAACTTACATCCAATAGAAATTCTAGTTCATTCGAATACCAAAACTCATCCTTCAAAGGAACGCCTAGTGAAAGATTAGCTGCTTAACTGTTGAACATAAAACTGCCTGTGAGCAACTAATCATGGTAATTAAACTAATTAACAACATACAGAGGAACAAGGATATACATTTGAACACCTGTAGTAGACTCAAAGTAATTATTGTTGCCTATGCCTGTATTAATGATGTTTCTGAAGAATATGATAATGGTAATATAATAATAAGCTACGTCTAGCAAGCTGAACACTTCGTGATGATAGCATTATGGCCCAACCCAGGCTTGGTGAGGTTAATGTGGGTAGAAGGTTTTGAATTTCCTAGGAATGGAGGCTAAAAACCCCGTCGTGATAAGACCATGCAACTGAAAACGATGTTAATCCCAAACTGATAAAAAGAGCATAAAATATGATAATAACAACAAACTCACTATGAAGAATATACATAAACACCTAAAACCCATAGTATCATAGCATTAACAATGTGCCTAGCTAGGGACTTTGAATAAAGGAGAAGTGCCTCTCTGGAGTACTATAATTAGAAAGCGGCCTAGCCAACCATAATAAGCCAAGTTAGCTCGCAGTTTTCTATGGGTTTAATGACTTACAAAGAAAAAGCCCAAGTTATCATGGTGGTTGATCACACATAAAAATATGTGCTTCAGGATGAGCCAACTATTCAACTTAAATTGGTTGGAGACCATCATTCTTTCTATCTGTAGCCATGCTGTTTACAACTACAACAACAACAATTAATATTGCTAATTGTGTTTAAAGTTATCGTATTTGTGTTAATCACTTTTGTGATATCACAACTATACTCAAACTCGCTGTACTAAATCTACGCTGAAACCGGGACTTGAACCACCGACCTCCAGGTTACAAGTTCGCCGCCTTATCGATCAAGCTACTGAGGTCGGTTATAATAACAAGTATCTATCAAAAAACGAGTATCTATGGTTGGGTGGAAGAGCTTCTTGAAGGAGAATCCTGCTATATAAAAGAGAGCCAAAAAAAAAGATTCTACTTGGCATCTCCAACTCGTAAACACCGAGGCAGACAGAAATAAATTAACGCGTCAAGACCCGTTGGATCGCACTCTCTCGTTGGGCCACTAGAAGTAGGACACTTGGAGCAGGCTGGGATTGCTGGGGCCTCTCAAAAGTAGGCCATTTGAAACTCAAGACCCCTGCGGGCTCAGAGTGGGACTCCTCTGCCTTTTTATGGTCCTGAACTTGGCGGGCGACTCCAGGGAGACGCTTCACAATCGGTTGATGTCGATTTCAGTTTCAGTATTTTTTTTAAATCAAATTTTGATTAAAATCAATTTCCCCGTATACAGGGTCACCCACACCTGAGAACTCAACTCCTGTGAAATTCATCTTAATATATAAATGTCAAAGACACTCACTGACTGTTGCGTACAGCGTACACTGCGTACCGTATTGATGCCTCCCCATAAATGCAGCCCTGACTTGCAACAAGAGAGCCCCTTGGCTTCAAACAAGTCAGTGGTAATTTTCCATAGAATTTGTAAGTTCAACTCTCTATTCTCTGCCCTCAGCAGTTACCTTTTGACAATCAGAGAGATCACACCTCAGTTCAAATTTAGTGTATTCCATTTTCGTGCAACGCTCAATATTTCTTTAAAGTTTCAAATTAAATATAGTTATTACCAACAAAGCTCACTCATCTTCCCACTCTGCCCCATCACCGGCACCCCGTAAGTCAACCCCGCTAGAGTCTTCAAAGGTGAGTGAGCCCTCATTTTTCTCTTCTTCCCTTCGAACCTTGTGGGCTGTCCCCCACATCGTTTTTGGCCCGAATTCGAGCCGGATTACGAACCTTTGAAAATGTCACCTCTTTTCAATTTATAAAACTTAATTTCTTTTGGGCGAGTACCCATTGCCACATGCACGTATTATATAAAATTTCAACCTAACATACTTGCATTACTTGCTAAGATTATTGTTTCCTAAGATTTTATTGCCAAGTCAACTAGTGCACTCATTGTAATTTGTCAATTTTGTTTGTCTTTTGTCAATTTCTTGATTTTTTGTCCGAAATAAGCATATAATCTCTTTCAGCATAAAGTTGAGGCACACCTCTTCTTTAAAGCGTTACCATAGTGTTTTAAACCTTCATAATTCATTGCATTAATTTAGAAATTTTAAAGTGCTATAAATCATTACAATTATTAGAATTACGTACTTGCCCTCTTGATATTATTTAATTTTACCTACAGTCCACTGCCTCTCCCATTTTAGTTTCCTAAACTCGGCCCCTCGCTATAGTTCTCATTTCTCAGCGTACCGAGCAACTTGCTACCTATGTCCTATGCCGCTATGACCAATCACTTGATTTCAAGTTACACTTGATCTTAACTTGAAAGTTCTATCTTTCAACTTGAATTAATATTCCATCTCACTTGTCACCTTTTCAACTATCTGATTTATCTAATTACATATCTCCATATCTCAATTTATCTTATGTACGCTTCTCCCCGGCTCCTCTCTGTTCTATGTAGGTACCTACTGTACCTTTACTTGTCTATTGCTTGTTTGTGATCTCTCTGCTCCGCTATATAATATTTATGTAAGTTAGTTCTCCCGCACCGCTCTTCGTATTACTAATTAATGTCATTAGGTAACTCCATGTAATAATCATTGTTATTCGTGTTTTCTGTTTACATTCTGAACTTAGAATTTTTCGTGAACTTAGTAAAATAAAAGTACTTAGTTCATCGCCTCTTACTGTTCGTGAAACCGCTCCAGTATTGCCGGGAATAAAAATAAAATAATCATTATAATTAAATTTAACTCGCTTAATTCATTTAATTTAATTTACCCGCTCTATTCATTCATTTATTTCATTTAAGTCTCATTCGCAATCATTTAAGTCTAAACCGCAACCATTCAAGTCTAACCCGCAACCATTCAAGTCTAACCCGCATTCATTTAAGTTTAACCCGCATTCATTTAAGTTCAACCCGCATTCATTTAAGTTCAACTCGCATTTATAAAAGTATAACCCGCTTTCATTTTCCCGCATTTTCATATACTACCGCATTAATTATTATCGTTTTCCCCGCAATATCTTGGTTTTCCGCAATTATTAATAAATTCAGTTCACGAATCCGCATAACTTGATTTCCGCTTTTTTGTTTATTAAATAGTACCTAAATAAAAGTTTTTTTTTTTTACCGCTTATTAGTTTTTTCCGCAATACTTTTAACTAGCTAGCCCGCTGTTTAATTTATTTACGCAATTTAAAGTTTTTGTACTTTAGTGTATCTGTGTTGTGTTCACAATTTACTTAATTTCAAGGATCATACGATCAATTCACCAGGTAATCTAGACTTTATTTTTCATATTTCACTGTCTATTAAATAAAAATCATGTCGACGAACTCTCAAAGGGAAAAACTCCGCTCATTGATTTCGCGTAAAGATAAATATCTTGACCGTATGCAAAAGCTGGCAGATTACACCACTCAGCTTACCGAGTCTAACACAGGGCCATTTTTATCTCGTTTCGAACGCATCGATGATTATTACAATTCTTTTGATACTCTCCAGGATCAAATTGATGCTTTGTGTGCCTCTATGGATAGCGCTGATAAAGTTGACACCTCCGAAGACACTCACACCTTTGAGGAGTTATATTTTGAAACCAAGGCTTTCGTTAGGGCTAAAAATCTTATCCCATCATCAGCTACCCTTGTAACGGCTCCCAGTCCCGCTCCTGCCACCACAGTACATCCGAAACTTCCAAAGCTTTCGGTCCCTATCTTTTCAGGAGATTTACAACAGTGGTCAAGTTTTCACTCGCTTTTCAGGTCTACGATTCACCGTAGGACTGATATCTCAGAAGTAGAAAAGCTGCAGTACTTACGCTCATTTCTGCGCGGGCCGCCTCTGCATTTGATTGAAAATTTCCAACTTCTCGATCAAAATTATTCTACAGCATACAAAACCTTGTGTGATCGCTATGAAAACAAAAGGGTTCTAGCTTCGCATCATCTCAACATGATCCTGAACTTCAAGCCGCTTCTTAACAGCAACGTATCAGGTCTACGGAATTTTCTCGAGGTTTTTCATACTGATGTTGCCGCCGTAAAGAACTTGAACCTTCCTAATATTGGTGATTTTCTTTTAGTTCAGATTGCCCTTCGCGTGTTAAATATTGAACACAAGAAATTATTCGAGGATAAATTGGATTCGAACGAGGTACCTACTTATGATCAACTAATGAATTACGTTAATAAAATTTGCATGGACAGTGAAATGATCCAGTTCTCTACATCTCCTTCTTCTTCAAAAAATACCCTCGCTGCGCCTACCGCTAACCCGCACAAGGGAAATTCTAAACAAGAACGCACTTCCTACCTGTCTACCGCTGAATCCACAAAACCGCACGCACTTCAGTCCTCCCCGCACTCTTCTTGTCCTATTTGTAAACAGGCTCACCCGCTCTTCAAGTGTTCTTCTTTTCTCAAGTTTGATATTCCTAAACGTGTTGAAGTTCTCAAAAGTCAGAACCGCTGCTTCCACTGTTTAGGTGTTCACCGCATTTCGGACTGTCGCTCCGATTCCACTTGCCGCACATGCCACAAACGGCATCACACGCTAATACATCGCGAGTCTAATTTTGTAAATTATCCTTCCCCTAGCTCTTCCAAAGAGACAACCCCTCAGACCAAGACCTGTATTTTCTCCACTGGTGACAACGTTAAAAAATCTTCAGTTTTACTAGGTACCGCCCGAGTTTCCATTTTGGACCGCTTTGGCAACCCGCACCCAATTCGCTTGATTGTCGATCCTGGTTCACAGATTTCCTGTATAACTGAATCGTGTGTTCAACGCATAGGTTTACAGAAATACAAATGCGGTATTTCTATTTCGGGTATTGGAGACAATATGGTGCCTGAAAACAACGGAGCCGTCTCTTGTGTACTATCACCACGCCTACCATCTAGCCGCAATCTTCACGCCGAAGCGGTTGTTCTTAAACGTATTTCTTCTGGTATCTTCCGCTCATATTGCACCTGAAGTGTTTTCAAAATTTTCTCACCTTGATCTCGCTGATCCCGACTTCTGTACACCGGATGCTGTCGATTTTCTTCTTGGCGCTGAATTGTACGCGCAGATATTATGCACTACTGGGGACAACGTGATACCCAGGACACCTACCGCCATGAGAACAACGCTGGGATGGATTATTTTCGGCCGCACTCCTACTTACAACGAGGATAGTTCTCGCCGCTCTCTGTTTCTTACTTCCCCCAACCTGGACACAATGCTCCAGAAGTTTTGGGAGACGGAGGAAGTCGCTGTCCAGCTCATTGAAGATCCTTAGGATGTTCGCTGCGAGGAACATTTTCTCTCCACTCACCAGCGTGACGAAACAGGCAGTTACATGGTCTCACTACCCTTCCGTAAGGATGTCTCTAATTTAGGCGAAAATCGCAATCGCGCTCTTACCCAGTACCGCAACTTAGAAAAACGCTTAAATAAAAACGAATATTTACCTTCTCAAGGCAATGAAGTCCATAATCTGCCTGAACTCAAGGATAACACCAAAACTTTACTAACTGTAACTCCCCCTTCGAAGTCTTACTTGTTAGGATGGTGTGAAAAATATTCAAACCTTACCAAGCTACAACGAATTTTCGCGTTCGTACTTCGTTTCATCAGAAACATACGAACTTCCAAAGAACAACGTGATCTAGGACCTCTAGAAGTAAGAGAACTTAACACTAGTTTATTGATAGTCACCAAACTAGAACAAGAATACCACTTTGCCGCTATTATTTCAGCCCTTCAGACCAACGTAAAAATAACCAACTCCGCCATCTTAAAACTAACTCCATTCCTGGATGAACATGGAAGACTCAGGGTGGGCGGAAGGCTTTGAAACGCTCAGAATCTATCGCAGGATTCAATTCATCCGCTACTTCTTCCCAAAAAGTGTCACTTGTCTAATATTATTTGTGATCATTATCATGTCTCTTCTCTGCACGCTGGTCCTCGCACCGTTCAGGCATTAATTCAGCAGAAGTTTTGGATTATGTCGCTACGCGATCTTCTCCGTCAACGCATACATAAGTGCCTGAGATGTTACCGGTACTCCGCAAAACCTATTCAACCAATAATGAGTGACTTGCCAGAACGAAGAGTCACTCAAGAGCGACCTTTTCTCAACGTCGGCGTGGACTTTGGGGGTCCATTCTTCATCAAGGAGAGTTCCCGCCGCAACGCGCGTACACGCAAGGCATATCTCTGCCTATTCATCTGCTTCACAACCAAAGCAATTCACTTGGAGCTGGTATCAGATCTGTCGTCTGCTGCATTTCTTGCCAGTCTTGACCGTTTCATCGGGCGCCGCGGTCTACCTCGCTTTATCCACAGTGACAACGGCACAAATTTCACCGCTGCCGCACGAGAATTGTCTGAAGTATATCAGATGCTACAGGAAAATTCCGCTGATATCAATAATACACTCGCGCAACGTCAAATTACTTGGATATTTAATCCACCCGCTGCCTCTAATTTCGGAGGCCTCTGGGAAGCCGGTATTAAATCCGCAAAATTTCATCTCCGTCGGGTAATAGGCGAACAAAATTTCACATTCGAAGAACTTACAACTCTTCTATGTAGAATAGAGGCTGTACTTAACTCTAGACCACTCATCGATGTTTCTCCTGATCCTCTTGATGGTATAGATTATTTAACTCCTGGTCAGTTTCTCATAGGCACCTCCCTATTAACCCCTCCGGAGCATGATATAACCTCTACTCCCATGAATAGATTAACTCGCTGGAGACTTATCCAGCAAGCCGCGCAATCCTTTTGGGGAGCTTGGTCCACAAGCTATCTTCAATCCCTGACTCCTAGATCAAAATGGTTTCTCCCTAATCCTGAACTCAAATCTGGTGATTTGATCCTTCTTCCCAAGGCTAATAAATTACCTCTTCATTGGCCTTTAGGTAAAATTATTGATGTTTACCCTGGTAGTGACAATGTCACAAGGGTCGCAAAGATTAAATTTCAAGACACGGTCTTAACTCGACCTGTCAACAAAATCATTCCCTTGAGATTTAACAATTAAATGTTACAATGTGGATGGTCGTCTCGAAGGACCAAAAATGTTGATCCGTCTCGAAGGACCAAAAATGTTTGATCAAAGGACCAAAAATGGTTGATCCAAGGACCAAAATGAGTGGTGCTGACCTAAAATAGTTGGTGCTGACCTTTTTTGAATTCCTGGCAAAAATAGGCTACAAACTTCTGTGTTCAAAATTGGTTATATTTTATTTATTGGAAGAAAAACTTTGGAAAGATATTATTACGCTAGAATGATACGTTGTTGAGCGCTTCTGCCAGAGAACTGGTTTAGTCGAATTTTCATTGAACCAATTACAGCTTTCTTGCGGCCAGATTTAATAGTAAGTTGTAGGTACACGGCGCGGCGGGAACATACTCCCCCCATGAGACAGTGGTCTCATACACTAACTACTGCTGAGGTAGAGGGCACAACTTCACTGCGGGCCGCTTGTATATACCGGACTTCGTTTGAACAAGTGCAACTCGGGAAACACCATCTTTTCCTGGAAACACTTGAATGACACGACCAAGGGGCCAGCATGACACGGGGGCGACATCAGATTTGATAAGCACCAGCATATCAACACGGAGCTGATTCTCATCATCTTGATACCACTTAGTTCTTGATTGAAGTGAACTAAGGTACTCCATGCTCCACCTCTTCCAGAATGAGTCCAGTAGCTGAGTAAGCAATTTGTATCTCACACTCAGACCTTGACTCTGAAAATTAGGAACATGAGTTAATGATACATGAGGATGTTGCATAAGGAAATGGGCTGGAGTCAGCACAACAGGATCACTGCTGTCGGAAGTAACTTGACACAGGGGACGACTATTGAGAATGGCTTCTATCTCACTCAGCAAAGTAGACATCTCTTCGAAAGTGAGAATTTGGGATCCAATCGCTTTATAAAGATGACTCTTAACCTGACGAATATTTGATTCCCACAATCCACCATGGTGAGGCGAAGCTGGCGGATTGAAGTGAAATTCAATTCTTTGTTTTAGCAGCTCTTCTTTAAATTCACTTTGGAAGTCAGGTGACGCAATAAACTGGTACAGTTCACCTAGAATATTAGCAGAGCCGATAAAATTAGTATCCTGGTCTGAATAAATATTTTTAACAGGTCCACGACGAGCAATAAATCTCCTTAATGCAAGCAGGAACGTCGGGGCAGACAAGTCAGAGGCGAGCTCGAGATGAACAGCTTTTGTGCTTAAACAAATAAATAAACACAAATAAGCTTTCTGAGATCTTACACCTCTTCTCTTACTAATAGTAACATTGAGTGGACCAGCATAGTCCACTCCAGTATTTGTGAACGCCTTGAAGGGTTCTTGAACTCTGGAACTTGGAAGGTCACTCATGACAGGAAACAAAGGCTTGGGGTTATTTTTGAAACAAATATTACATTTTTGAAGACGCCTTCGTACTATATCACGACATCCAAGGATCCAGTACCTTTTTCGTAGAATCGAAATTACGAGATGAGGGCCTGTGTGAAAATTTTTATTATGATAATAATCAATTAATAAATTAACAACATGGTGTGTCTTAGGTAAGATAACAGGGTGAATGTGTTCATAAGCAAGATGATCAGCATTGGACAATCTTCCTCCACAGCGTAACAGTCCATCTTGCATGAACGGTCGAAGTTTCTGTAAATAATTATTAGAACATTCTTTATTTTTGTTCAAATTAATAATATCGTTTGAAAATGAAAGTTCTTGTAATTCTCGAAGAATTTTTTCTTCTGCCACTTCCAGGTCTCGAACTGTGATATCTCCCTTTGGAATAATTGACGCAAACTTGAGAACACGTACTACCGCGCGTAAATATCTATTCCATTGAGAGAATCTAGTAGCCATATCGAGAAGAATAAATACTTTATTATTTTCCTTTGAAGTGAGCAACACGGTAATCTTCTCCTCAGGGACTTGAACTTCACTTTCATTGACATGAGTCAAATTCCAGGAATGATGAGGGCTGGATAACCACTGCGGTCCTCCTTGCCACAAGGGGTGGGTAATGAGCTCAGACGGCAGTATTCCTCGTGATAAACAGTCTGCGGGATTTTCGACACCTTGCACATGAAACCATTTTTCTGCTGAAACATTCTCTTGGATTTTACTAACACGATTAGCAACGAATGTTTTCCAACGTAAAGGCTGAGAAGCGATCCACGCAAGAGCGACTGTACTATCACTGAAACATAAAACATGTTTAACTTTATATCTTGACTTGAAGACATTTAACACGAAAGACATGAGTTTCGAAAGCAAGAGAGCTGCACAAAGTTCTAATCTAGGAATGGTTACGTATTTAACGGGGGCGACCTTTGATCGAGCGCATAGTAATTGCGAGTTTATCTCTCCGTTTGGGGAAACAACTTGAACGTAGATAACACAACCCATTGCTTTCTCAGATGAGTCGCAGAATCCAATAAGATTTAGCTCACAATTCTTTTCAATAAGAACATGTCGAGAAATCTGAAATGTGTTTAAAGTAGGTAATTCTTGAATAAATTGAGTCCATCTATCTTGTACAGAAGGGGGTGGGCTTTCGTCCCAATCAATTTTTAGAAGCCATAATTCTTTAATGAGAAGTTTAGCACAGATAGTGACTGGACTCACTAAACCGAGTACATCAAAAATATGTGCAGTTGTACTAAGTATGTTCCGTTTGGTACACTTTGTATCTTGTACATTAACTTTGAAGAAAAACCTATCTTCGGCAGGACAGTATTGAGTACCTAGTACTTTGAGTGAAGAGTTACTATCCCACTCTACCTTTGACATGAGTCTGTGTTCTTCAGGAACACTTTGCAATAATCTATTATTATTACTTGCTAGTTTAACAAGTTCAAAACCACCTCTCTTCAAAGCAGCAGAGCATTGAGAGAAAGTACTTACAGCTTGTTCTTCATCAAGAAAACTTGCCAAATAATCATCCATATAGAAATTACTTGTAATCTCAGCAGCTGCGGCTGGGAAACTCGACTTTTCATCCTCAGCAATCTGATGAAGAACGCGCTGGGCGAGAAACGGGCTAGACTTCATGCCGAACACAACGCGTTGCATCTCGTAGCACTGAATGTCGTCCTGCGGCGAATCTCTCCATAAAAACTTTTGAAACTTCCTGTCTTCTTCGTGAACATAAATCTGTAAAAACATTTTCTTAATGTCAGCGGTGCAAGTGACAGGAAACATTCGGAATTTCAATAGCAATTCAAACAAATCGTTGTAAAGAGTAGGGCCAGTATGAAGAAGGTCGTTTAGCGAAACGCCATTACTGGTTGCGCAGCTCATATCAAATACTACTCTAACTTTTGTAGAACTTTTATCAGGGCGGTATATTGCGTGATGTGGCATGAATAACTCACAAGTATTATTCTTGTGTTCGGAAGGAACAGCATATCCGTCCTTAATATAATCAGTAATTGCAGTTTTGTACTGCTCTTTTACATCAGGATTGGCGGAGAGCTTTCTTTCTGTATTAAGAAAACGCTTCTCAGCTATTTTATAAGACTCGCCAAGCAGAACTGAGTCTGACTTGAACGGTAGGGAAACACTATATCTACCATCTGCTCGACGTAGATATGTATTGGAAAATAATTCCTCACATTCTTTGTCCTCACTGCACAATGACTTAGGTGCAGGGACTTCTTCGAGAGTCCAAAACTTTTGAACCAAGGTCTCTAATGGAGTTTCTATAAAACCGCACATATTATGTTCATTACCTTGGTATGACAGAACAGGCACTTTACCCATGATGATATCTCCAAGCTGAGACTCAATGATGACAGGACCATCAGGATCAGACGACTTGGGTTTTCCATACACTAGCGAGAATAGTTCGGCACCGATGAGTCCGTCGATTTCACCCGGTATATGGAACTCGTCGTCACTCAGGTTCGACTCTCGGATGATTGAAAATAATTTCGTCACATCTACAGGACAAACAGGGAGATTATTAGTTATCTTGTCAACAACGAAGGCCTGATCAACAGTAAAACGTTTTTTCAAGTTGAATCTTGAATGAAGAGTGAATGAAGTTACACCTTTCACTTCACTCCTGGTTGACCCGATACCTCCCACTGAGGCGGACACCTTGTGATAAGGGATGCCTAATCTTTGGCAACATTTGGAAGTAATAAAATGGCTCATACTTCCGCTATCTAATAACATTCGTACAGTGTGCACGTCACCGTTTACATCGAGAATATTTACCTTGACGGTTGATAGTAGGACTGTACATTTCTTCGGTTGTTTACTCACGGCAGTGACGGCAACCGTATCATGAGACACTGACGTCTCTCTGCCCACATCACTTACTCGCGGCTTCGACTCAGGCGGATTGTCGGACGACGTCTTGTAGGAGCTCAAATGAAGCAAAGTGTGATGCGAGGACTTACATATCTTGCATGTATTCTTGCTTGTGCAGCTAACAGCGAAGTGAGATGAGCTAAAACAATTTAGACAGAGCTTTAGCGACTTGATTGTATCCAAGCGTGAATGAGGATCCATTTTGTTGAATTCATTACACTGGTGTATTAAATGAGAGCCTTTGCAAAATAGGCATCTATCATTAATTTTCCTAGGCGAGGAAACAAAGCTAACAGTTTTTGTTTGCCATTTCTTGGCATGCGCGGGTTTCGAACCCGGTACAGTATGTACCTGCGCAGGATTAATTCTCTCAGTTCGCTCAATGACGCGAACGTAATCTTTAACGAACTGTAGTAGTTCTTTGAACTTGGGAAGCGATTTATTGGCTAGAACTTTAGTCTCAAATTTCTTGCTTAACTCAAGATCTAGCTTTTTAATACCAATGGAGTACAAAATGTATTCAGCTAAATCCTCGACGTTCAGAGCTTGTAAGGCAATGACGGAGGCACCAAATGAATCAATAAAATTGTTGTAACTTACATGAGACTCCTGATTTATTGGCTTGAAGTTGAGAATCGTGTCAACGTAATGACTGGCTAGATACCTGACGTCTTGATATCTGTCTACGAGTGACTGCCAGATGATCTCGTAGTTGGAGCCCACGGGCGGGACGCCGGCGCACACAGAAAGAGCTTGGTCCTTTAGTTTCGACACCAAATACTGCACTTTCTGGTCGGCAGACAGGGACTTGTTGTTGTGAATCAGCGACTTGAAAGTCTCAAAGAAAGAAGGCCAATATTTAATATTGCCATCGAAAGAAGGTAAATTCAAGGATGGTAAATGGGGTTGATCTATTTTTACTGATTCAAATAAATCTTTAGAGGAAGAATTTTCAAATTTCTTCTCATAGTATTTAATTTGTCCATATAGACCCATAAAACTATTGAGTTCATGGAAACTCGGTTCGTAACCTAGCTGTGTATTTACTTTTCTGCGTTCTATATCTTTAAGCACAGTCTTAAATTCCTCAGATAGAAAATCTAAAGAAGCAGCTTTGGCGAGGAAAGTTCCTCTCTTACTTCTATCAACATTACAAGGTGCGATAGAATCATAAATATCTTGTGTGGTAGAAAATAAGTTCTCTAATTGAGCTTGAAGTAAAGACAACTCACCGTCGTCAGCGGATACTAAGGACTCGTTAGCAGGATCTTGATCCTTGTCTTTGTCAATGGAACCAGGCATTCTTGACAGCTGGTAATGCAATTAATTCCGGGCGGAATCGATACAGGGAACGAGGAATCACTCCGGGCGGAGATGAGACGGGAACAAACAGGAATCCAGCAGCACTCCAGGTGGAGCCTATACAGGAAACAGGAATCACTCCAGGCGGAGATGAGACAGTAACGAACAGAAATCCAGCAGCACTCCAGGCGGAGCCGATACAGGAAACAGGAATCACTCCGAGAGGAGATGAGACGGGAACAAGCAGGAATCCAGCAGCACTCCAGGCGGAGCCGATACAGGAAACTAGGAATCACTCCGGGAGGAGATGAGACGGGAACAAACAAGAATCCAGCAGCACTCCAGGCGGAGCCAATACAGGAAACAGGAATCACTCCGGGCGGAGATGAGACGGGAACAAACAGGAATCCAGCAGCACTCCAGGTGGAGCCGATACAGGAAACAGGAATCACTCCAGGCGGAGATGAAACGGGAACAGGAACTGGATAGATCCACGGTTCGAAGGACCAAAAATGGATGGTCGTCTCGAAGGACCAAAAATGTTGATCCGTCTCGAAGGACCAAAAATGTTTGATCAAAGGACCAAAAATGGTTGATCCAAGGACCAAAATGAGTGGTGCTGACCTAAAATAGTTGGTGCTGACCTTTTTTGAATTCCTGGCAAAAATAGGCTACAAACTTCTGTGTTCAAAATTGGTTATATTTTATTTATTGGAAGAAAAACTTTGGAAAGATATTATTACGCTAGAATGATACGTTGTTGAGCGCTTCTGCCAGAGAACTGGTTTAGTCGAATTTTCATTGAACCAATTACAGCTTTCTTGCGGCCAGATTTAATAGTAAGTTGTAGGTACACGGCGCGGCGGGAACACAATGCTTTCTTTACTTAAGTATTCAATAATCCTTTATTATTTATCAGGCACTTATTGAATACCTCTGTTCCATGTTTTTTTTTTATGTGTACTTTTGTCTTGGCAATATTCAATTTTTGTGATCTCGCTTTCTCGCTTATATTTCTCAAATTATACCAAATTTGGGTGGGCGGAATGTTGCGTACAGCGTACACTGCGTACCGTATTGATGCCTCCCCATAAATGCAGCCCTGACTTGCAACAAGAGAGCCCCTTGGCTTCAAACAAGTCAGTGGTAATTTTCCATAGAATTTGTAAGTTCAACTCTCTATTCTCTGCCCTCAGCAGTTACCTTTTGACAATCAGAGAGATCACACCTCAGTTCAAATTTAGTGTATTCCATTTTCGTGCAACGCTCAATATTTCTTTAAAGTTTCAAATTAAATATAGTTATTACCAACAAAGCTCACTCATCTTCCCACTCTGCCCCATCACCAAGAAGAGCCGGCCGGCACCCCGTAAGTCAACCCCGCTAGAGTCTTCAAAGGTGAGTGAGCCCTCATTTTTCTCTTCTTCCCTTCGAACCTTGTGGGCTGTCCCCCCCACTCTGACCACTGACTGATCATCGCTCTACAGCCCAAACCGTAAGTCCTAGGAAGCTGAAATTTGGTAGGTATCTTTGTCTTATAGTCTAGATGTGCAATAAGACGGGATTTTTTGAAACTCCCACTACAACACCTGCCATTGGCGAAAAAGGATTTTTTGCTTTCACGGCCATGCCTCGGCCCGCAAAGCGGGCGACAGCCCGCTAGTGGGAGATAAAAATGAAGTCTCCCATATACCCGTATTGACAATCATGATGAGAAAAGATTTTTTTCTCATTATGAATAAAAGAAGATGAAACCGGAAGGTATCCCTTACAAACAACTGTAACTAAATTAAGAATACAAATTTTTGTCGGCACGGGGGATCGAACCCGGGACCTTCCGCATGGCAAGCGAGTGCTTAACCACTGAGCTAATTCAGTTCAACCGAAGTGCGCAGAAAATGAGAAGACATAAGGGTGATTCTAGAAAGCAATCTCTAAATGCAAAATATCTCCCTTGCCTCTATCCCTAGCTATCTAAGCTTGGGAATGGGAAGTATTGTTTATTTGTTGTTTTTTTTTTTAAATGAATATTTATTTAAAGAGAGGTCTGTAACATTCAGAGTCCTTGCCCCTGTATTGTTTGTTTTTGTATATGTAAAAAAATATTTTTTTGCTCCGATTTCAATTTTATTCATATTTCTGGACGTCTCATAAGTTTGTTTTTTTTTTCAATGTATCCTCTTCCTTCCCAAGCGCTTTTATCATTTGTAGTGGTACCTGTCCGATGTGCATCCAAATGCACATTTTCTGAGTAGTGTTATCTTCCCGATCGCAATATAGGGTTTGTAATGGTACCTTCCCATGGTGCATTCAAATGCACAAACACTTTTCTGAACTCATGTTGATTTTAATCTTTAATGTGAACGGATCTTTACCACACAGGTTTTTTCAAAGGAAAGAGAACTCTGTGCGTTATTATAGGCGGGACAAATTTTGTCTTGGTATGATAGCATTACCAAAAAAATGTGCATTCAGATGCACATTGGGAAGCAAGAGGATGGAAGAGAATGCCGAAGGCTTTATCACCACCCTTGATCAGGCTTTGTTTATATTTATTTCACAACTTGTTACCATGTTCATTGTATATAAAAAAATGTAAATAAAGCTTGGTTCAATTGTTTATAAAAAAAAACTTACCAGACCGCGTGAGGAAGTTGTGTCTCGCCCGCTTGGTGACGTAGGGCGAGTTCCCCGACATCATGATGGCGCTGTCGCTGTCGCTGTGGTAGCCGGAGATGTCGCTAGAGTCGCCCCCATCGTCCTCCGCCACCTCCTTCATCAGATCCAGCACCTGTGGACACGAAACAAATGAAAACGTTTACTACAGACAAACAAATGACCAATTACTAGACAAGAGCCTGTAAATAATAATAAGTAAAAAGAGTTTGATCAGTCTGGGATTAACGATAAGAATTACTGTTGCCTTGCAAGATGAAAGATTAAAGACTGAAAATGTTGTCTTCTTTTGCCCAGTATGCAAAGGCTTAAATAATATCGCCTTATTTATTCTGCCTGAAAAGACTGAAAATGTTGTCTTCTTTTGCCCAGTATGCAAAGGCTTAAATAATATCGCCTTATTTATACTGCCTGATAAGGACTATTACGTCCCATTATTCCAGCAGTAACGTATTACTATGTGGTAAAAATCCCAAATGGGAGGATAACTTGTCATGTCCCGGCAGGGTTTCGAACCCGCGAGCTCGGGATTCTCTGGATTCACAGAGTGCCGCCTTTACCACTGAGCTACCGGGACAGACGAATAAGAATAAGTAAATACAAATAAATAAATACCTTGTTACACACTGTATATTCTTACCCCTAACACCCTGTATTCAAGTCGAAGACAAGCCTCAACTTCTTTGTACCAGGCTCTCGAACTTCCAGCATCGAGAGTTCGAGAGTCTGCCCTCAGTACACCTCTATATGTTTTTTTTTAAGTTATCATATTTGTGTTAATCACTTTCGTGATATCACAACTACTCAAACTCGCTATACTCAATCTACGCTAAAACCGGGACTTGAACCACCGACCTCCAGGTCACAAGTCCGCCGCTTTATCGATCAAGCTACTGAGGTCGGTCCTCTAGTCAATGTAAGTGAACGGAACCATAATAGCCCCATCACAGTCGATTTTAGTCCACTGCTCAAAACCAAGAAAACTAAGTATTCAAAGGCCACGGCTTTTCTACAGTCTTCCGTGTTCCTTTTTCCTTGCTATCGACCATACCTATTCCAGAGAAATCATGAAGAAATGAACGATTATACTAGAACCTCTGAAAATAAATAAATAAATAGGCATACATTTATTCCAAAGGCTGGGTGAGGTTAATGTACGTAGCAGGTTTGAGAGTTTCCTGCGAATGGAGGGTAACACATCCGACATGATATGACATGCAGTTAAAAGCGACGTTCAACCCAAATTAAGAAAATTAAGTAGACGAAGATGCAAAAAGAGCGCAATTTGTTTCAAAGCTCAACCTGCCGTAAAAAATTAGCAGGTATCCACTAATACCTTTCATCCAACACTAATCCAATGTCAATACCAATCTCAATCTGAAAGATAATTATTTCTTATTCCATGTATCGCCTCAACCTTGCTACCCGTAATAGCATTGATCTTCAGATTGTTGGTTTAATCTTCTGAAGATTTAAATACCCGACCTCTCAATCAAATTGTCGGATAATATCCTCAATCAAAACATCTAATTTTTCTGGGAATAATCGTGACTGAAATTCTGATTGATCTGAAAGGATCTGTCAGTGATGGTGTTTTAATAGACACTAAACACGATATTATGAGTTACTAATTCCGTGTTAAGTATCTTTAAGAAAGGTCAAGTCAATCTAGTCATACTAATTTGTCAACACGCTTAAGAAAAAAAAAGATGAATGTTTCACAGCCTTTTTCATTTTGTAGCAATGAAACAGGGGCTACTGTAGACGCTTGTGGTCTGTGTTGTAGCCTACCCATCCCGTAGTATGCCTCCCCTCTGATCGGCGAAAAGTGACACTATACTTCCCATTTAGGTGCTGGGTCAACACGAGCGCACCAGGAGGTATCCCTTACAAACAATTGTGACCAAATTAAGAGAACACATTTTTGTCGGCACGGGGGGATCGAACCCGGGACCTTCTGCATGGCAAGCGAGTGCTTAACCACTGAGCTAATCGCGCTCTATATTGTCCAAGTTCTAAAAACAAGGTCTTGGTCAGGGAAATCATATAACTTATAATTAAGAAATTGTCTAGAATACAAAATAATATTTGGTTAATTTCCAAGGCATTTGTTAATTGTAAGTTGTAAGTATTGAGAGGTGGTGTTTTCTTATCTTAGTTTTAGTTCACAAATTAAATACCACCAATATGTCTCGCCAGAGGACTGTAAACAGCAAACAGACTAGCCAATAACAAGAAAGGCTAGTTTACAGTTCCCGAAGGGTTTAATGGCTTATAAAGAAAAAACTCAAGGTCCCACGATGGTTGATCGCACATAGAAATATGTGCTTCAGAGCAAGACTACTACATTTTAACTAAAGTTGGTTAAAGACCATCTCTCCCCAAGCCATAGCCTAGCTGGCTACAACAACAAAAACCAATCAAATACATTTTTATATCTTTAAAACGAGGAAATAAAAACTGTAGAACGCATTTCCATATGTGGCAATTGGCATCAAAAGACGCAATAACATACATGGAAATTGTCGATAGTTCTTCATTATGCTAAATATTCTTTTGATAGAAGTTCGATCTTAAAAAAAGAAATTTGTGAAACTTTAATAAAAACATTATTGAACCAAACACCTAGATTACCTTACTCGTAATGTTTATGGTACGTTTTACAACTCCCTCTGATTTGTTTATCAATAAAGTTTTTTTATGACAATTTTTTGTTTTTTTTTTTTGACATTTCATTTTTTGGTTTCTACCTCTGACATTAAAATTTAATTACAGAGGAGGCTTAACGATCAGAATTCTTCGTCCAAGTTGATTTTATTTAGTATCAAATACATTTAATTTTATCTTAAAGTGATTTTTTTTCGTGCTATTTGTGAATTTTTTATCAAGATGAGTGTTTCTGAAATTATCTGTTCTGGGTGTGGATAGTATATTTGGACCTTACCTACCGAGAATAGTTTTGAGTGCCTATTATCAACAAAATTGAAAAAAGTACAAGATACTCCGGAGCTAAGCAATTTTTTATGATGTGTTAGCTATTAACAAGTTCTTACTAGTAACCTTAAAGATGTATTTGTAAAAAATCCAACAACAAAAAAATATTTGAATTAATTTCCTGTTGTATGCAATCTGAGATTTTAATTAATTTAAATTTAATTTTTTCACAAAATACAACCGTTGGCATTAGCACCGCCCTTGATCAAGTTTTGTTTTCTTAATTTCAATATCTAAGAGGTATATAATTTATTATATTCTATGTCATTTGTAAATAAAACTTGATCCAGCATG